>CAUYON010137438.1:0-15375 GCA_963573935.1 Arctocebus calabarensis | reverse complement strand
TCAGAAATATTTTGATCATACTGTTACAGATATCCTTCATGGCATTTCCTTGATCACTATATAAAGACATTAATACTCTACCTTTAATAAGTTTCGCCAGTACCCTGCTAAGATGCACCGTAGGTGTGTTCCCACTAATTTGAACATATTTTTCTTTCACTATTTTAATTTCCTTTTCTAAATGATCAATATAAATTTTCTTCAAGATCTCTGCCCGTTTGTCTCAGCCTTTTCTCTGTGTTCCTGCATATGGTGTCAGAAAAGTAAGTCCCCCCATTGTCCTGCACCCTCCTCTCTGTCAGCTCCACCAGCTCCTGCACCTGATGCGCCTTGTCCTCCCTGTCTGCCCCATTGTTAAAGGCATAGCAGCGCTTCCCACACTCTTTGATGATGCTCTGTAGGTTCACGTTTGCTTCTGCTATAAAGTCATACAGGGTCCGGTTCTCCAAATCATCTCTGTGAGTGAACATGATGATGGTGTGTAGTTCATGGCTGGCTTCCCAAAGATAGCCTTAATCAATTCAACAGTTTTCTGCTCATCATTCATGTAGCAGCCGATCTGCAGAATTATGATGATGGCATGTGACCCCAGACAGGAGGAAAGGGCACACCGACTGATCTCCCTAGAGGTGGTATCCAGTCTTTGATTGGTGTCAAAGAGCCCTGGGAGTCAACGACAAGAAGGTTTCTCCCTTCCATTCCTGGGATGCTGTCAGACACTTCCTGGTAACAGCTTGGGCAGCAACTCTAGAATCAAAGATTTCTTTCCCAAGGATGGTGTTGCTGTGGCACTCTTCCCCATTTCCAGTCTTCTCTATCACAATGATCCTCAGTGAGTGGTCCTCACTCTCAGCCATGCTCACACCAAGAAGCTCTAGAATTTAGGCACCTAAACTGTGGTTCAAAGAAGGAAGAAAGAAATCAATTTAGATAAACTAGATCCTGCTCTTCTGTTCTCTATTTCTTACCCTTCTGAAGATATAAATCATCTCAAGTCTTTTGAGACAGTTGTAGTTTTTTCTTAGTTAGGATATTCTGCCTGACAGCAATGAAAGCAGTTAGCACTCTACTCTATGAAAGAGCATTCACCAAAAGATGTTATCATTCTTGACATATAAAGGACCCTATGACCACCATAGAATAGGTAGCAAAACTGTATCTTACGATACCCAGCTGACCCACTATGGGGACTCTTAACATGAAAACAAAAAGAATGTTTGATATTGATGTGAAAACCCTCTTTAGGTTTTTATTTTTAGGAGACAGGGTCTTTCTATGTTGCCCAGGATGGCCTTGAATTCCTGGGCTCAAGCAATCCTCCTGCCTCAGCTCCCAAATAGCAAGGACTATGGGTGCACCACCACCCCTGGTAAAAACTGTCTTTAAATTTGTGTATGCTATTCAGAGCTGAGTTAGTCTTACTTTCTCAAGTGGCACAGCAAAAAAGAAAGATAATTTGAACTCATTATTTTTAAAACAATCTAATATCAATAATGACATATGTGGGGTTGTAAAGTGTCTGGAGAGAGTTTGACGGTCATCTGGCTCAGTAGTTTAGGGAATAATCATACATTGGAGGAGAAAATACATCAGCTCATGTCTAAATTTTATATTACATATATCTCTCTCAGGTATACCAGCCTATTGATATTAATCCCGGTGGAGACATAAAATTGAAATAGATTGGCGGCACCTGTGGCTCAGTGGGTAGGGTGCCAGCCCCATATACCAAGGGTGGCAGGTTCAAACCCAACCCCAGCCAAACTGCAACAAAAAATAGCTGGACGTTGTGGTGGGTGCCTATAGTCCCAGCTACTCAGGAGGCTGAGGCAAGAGAATCGCCTAAGCCCAGGACTTGGAGGTTGCTGTGAGCTGTGATGCTACGGCACTCCACCGAGAACGATAAAGTAAGACTCTATCTCTAAAAAAAAAAAAAAATTGAAATAGACTAATGATCATGAGAGAAATATTAGAGAAAGTAACTGAAGAATTTCTCAAAAAAGATAATCAGCTCCAGATGACTTCTTAGGAGAATTCTATTAACCTTTAATAATCATAGATCCCAATGCTACTTTAGTTATTCTATAACATAGGGAAAGAAGAAAAAACTTCAAATCATTTCTATGAAATGAATGAAACTTTGAGCCCTGATGCTGACAAAAGTTGTACTAAAGAAAAAATTTACATATGAATCTCACTTATGAATATTGGCATAAAATCATCATAAAATATTAATTTAACAGAATCCAACATTTTAAAAATATATCATAACCAAATCAGATTTATTCTAGAAAACTATATGTGATGGGAGGGTCCATAAGAGAAAAATTATTGATATAATCAACCAACAACCATTTATGATAAAAAATTCCATAAGTTATGAATTGATACATTCTATCTATCTATCTATCTATGTATCATCATCTAACCTCAGCCCCACAGCCAGCAACTTACTTAATGGGGAAATACTTTCTCAATAAAACCCAGTCATTTCCACCTCACTATCTCATGGTATTTGAAAAATCAGCCAATGAAAATAGAGGAAAAAATAACTATAGGAATGGGAAACAAAGAGATAAAACTATTTTGATATACAGCTATTATGATTATATATTCATAAAACCCTAAAGAACCATGAAAAGCTATAAAATATCATACAAATATTTATCAAAGTGGTAAGTTGTAAATAACCTTAATATATACAAACAAAGAAGATTCAATGGAAATGAACACTGCATTCAAAAGAGCAAATAAATGAGTAAATAAATATATTAAACTTCAAGTTTCTCTGTGGACTTTTCTCTCTCTCCCATACTGACAAGCCAAAGGTGAGCAAGGCAGGAGAAGAAATCATTTTAAAACATTCTCAAGTGGTTCGTGGAAGTCCCAGAGGACCTTCATTTAAGAAACAGGCTGAGAAGTGGGAAAAAAAAAATGCTTTAAGTGTGGGCAGATGTAAACTGTGGTCAGGCCCATCACTTCTTAGAAAATTACACAAGCTCTTTGAGATTCATTTCCCTCTGCTATGAAATGGGACAATAAAAACAATCTTGTAGAGGTTCATAGGGTAAAGGTATCTATAAAGTCCTCCTACATCCCCTAGTACAGAACAGTCACTCAATAAAAAAGTAGTTGCCACAAAATGCTGATGAGACATATGAGAACTATGAATTGAAAAATACTGAGTGACCTACTAATACTACAAAATACTGGAGTCACACTGCAATTTAGAGGTTCTGATAGAATTAGAGATTATTGAGGTTCTTCAGAGCAGCTAATCCTCTTGATAAGCTGCTCTCCCCTGCAAAATCTCTTATGCTGTTAGAGATGCTGCCTCCTTCCAGGAAGTGTTCATATGGAATCAGTAGAGCATAGTTTAGTCTTTTCTTGTCAACCGGGATAACACTTAGAATGTCACCACTTCACTGGGTCTTGATTCTTTTTCAATAACAGAAAGGAGTTAGAGTACAGTTAGAACTGGGGATCTCTATATTGCCTCCTAAGTCTAAAGACCTGCCTTGGGGAACACTAATTTCCTGTTAAAGGCAAATGACAGGTTTTGGGCAACAGCATCACAACAGATACTGGTTGGAAGGTGCCTGTCAAGCACAGGATCATCCTGTTCAATATGAGCTGGAGGGACACTCTGCTAAGAATCTCCCAGCTTCTCCTCCCATAGCCACCCCACCCCAGGAAGGCTCCCTGGGATTGCTGCTCCATGGCCCCCTCTTACCCCCAGTTCCCTGCCCTCCATCTCAGCCAGCCTTTGGGGGAGAAAATAGATCAGCTCATGTCAATTTCAGGAGCTTACAATATATACTTGACAAGCCCCTTTTGGCACAGCAGGGAGGAAATAGAAAAGACCATGAAAAGGAGGAAATTGAAAGCCTTTGGCACCCTGGGATAACCTGTATGCCCTTCTTCCTCTTCTGCAAAGATGTCCCCACTTGCAACCTCCATCTTCATTTCTGTCAGCCCAGTCATAGCATGTACTATGAGGTTCCTCACATGACCTTTCCACTTGCTCTTGCAGAACTGATGAACTCTCAAGTTCTCTCCAAGGAGAGAGACTGACTCTGTACTTTTGCTTTGTTTGAAGAAAAGCTTCCCTGACAACCTGAGTTCCCAGCTTCTAATCACAGTAAACAATGTTTTACATTTTAAAGAAAATATTTTTTAAATTTAGTTGATGCTTCAGTTTTGCCTGAGGAGAAATCCTTTCCTCATGTACCTGCTGTACTCCTGAGATATCCTAGGTCACAGCCATTACTTTGGATGATAGTGTGGTTCCAGTGACGCAGTGAAATGGCCCCAATTTTTTCTTAGTGTAGTATGCTCTATGGTCTTCCACCTAGATCCAACCTCTTCCCCTGACATTCCAGAATCGAAGCCCTCAGGCACCACACTGATGGGAGTGAGCACTGCACCCACTGTGAAGCCTCATGACTGCTCTCAGCTGAACAGAGTCCCTCGAGCCAATGTCATCCCCCATTCCCAGGGCAGCTCATGTCCAATGACTGGCCAATGCAGAGGTACAGTGCCTGGCCCAATGGCATGGCTTTCACTTACCAACCCTCATCCTGCTGCTACCACTGTCTGTCCCCCAATGCAAATTCCAAGAGGAAAGTCCTGTGGGTCATGCTCAATATCAGGAGCTCATAATATATACTTGATAAGCCCATATTGGCACAGCAGGCTGGAAATACAAAAGGCCATGAAAAGGTGGGAATTGAAAGCCTTTGGCACCCTGGGATGGCCTGTACACCCTCCTTCCTCTTCTGCAAAGATGTCCTCACTTGAAACCTCCATCTTCACTTCCGCCAATCCAAACAGTCATTGCCTGCAGTGTGAGGTTCCTCACATGACCTTTCTAGGTTCCTTCCTGAAGAGTGTCCACAGCTCCTCTGCTGTCTCTAGAAAAGGGTCCAGTGGTAGGGTCCATAGGCAGGTGTCTGTCACATCTCTGAGGTGCAGAGAAGATACACATGTAGAGTCATGTATGGAACAGTTCTCTGGGTGTCCTTGGATCAACCCAGATTTCTGCTTTCTCACTTGTGGTTCTCAAGAATAACTGAAGGATAGGCAGGGAATGCAACATTTTAAGATAAGGGGCAGCCAGCTAGGATAACTGTTCCTGACCCCCTCAAGTCAAGATGTCCCCCAATGCTTTACTGCAGCAATTCTAGTTACCTCGGGGTATAAATCCAGGGCGGGCTGCTTTTTGGGATCCTTCAGCTGCAGTGTAAGTGGGGCATATGCAGTCAAGACTCTGTCCGCCACAGGCAGCTTCCTTGAGCCTTGGGAGACCAGCTCACAGCCACTTCAAGGGTTTCTGTTGTCCTTTCTTTCTGTTACTAATAAATCTGTCCTGCATAACTTGTATGTGGGTACCCTATCTCACTAGACTCAGAAAACTGTGTGTAACAAAACTGCTTCGCGACAACATGAGCCAATGTGGGGAGCAGAGAGAGATGAGAGGAGCATGAAAATGTCCCTGGAGGAAGGTCCAGGACTCTGCAGGGCTTTCAGCATAGCTTACAGATGTGGTTAGATCCAGAAGCTGCTCGAGGAAATGTGCAGTAAGTCCTTCAGGGACAAACCTTGCCGGAAGCAACTGAGCAAGCCCAGAGTACAAATCTGGGGAGTGAAGCAGAGCACTGCTGGATCATGAGCTGTCAGGGAAAGAATTAGGGATAAAGACCTCAACTTGAATATACTTTAATAGGGCCGAAATAAAATGATGTTAGTTTATGTAGTTTACAAAGGCTCCATGTTTAAGTAGGGTCTATTACATGGATATTTATTAACTTACATGAGTGTGCTTGGGTGGACATGAATAAATTAGAATTTCTGATGAATTCTGATGCTGTTCAGGAAATATACTCCAGTTTAAATCCACTTTGTCATTCATAAAAGTAGTAAACTATCTTTTTTCTCTGACCCAGAAGTCTCACAGCTTCTTCCAAGTACCCTTGAAACTTAGTACCAGTAGGCTAACATGTTAAGTTACGTGTAGCATGTACTATAAAATCACAAACCCTTCACAGTTCCTGACAGTCCCTTGGTCTGATGCAATCTTACTTAGGACCTCTTGCCAGTGGATCAAAGACCCTGTAAGCTCCCAAGATAGTAGTACTGGCTAGGCCTTATAGGTATGAGAAGCATGTGAGAGATTAAAACCTATATTTTTTGACTCATTACATGTTTGGGTCTATTTGGGATGTGATTGGTAGAACAAAGCTGTGTACTTGAATGTATAACTATCTACTCAGCTGTGTGCATGCTACTTCTCATTTTCAGGTACAATTGACTATAACTTTGATATGTCATCCAGATGAAGACTGCACAAAATGAGAAAATGCAACCAATCTCACAAGTATCAATGAAAAAATTATCATATCAGAAATAACATTCAACAAAATATTAAGAAATAACATCTCATGACCAAGAAAGTTCATTCTGGTAATGGAGATATGGATTCATATTAGAAAATCTAAAAATACAATTAATCACATACAAATGCAAGAAGCAAAATCATTTGATCAACTTCATAGATGCTGATAAGGCATCAGACACGTAAAATCACTCAATTAAAAAGGAATTGATGGTCATCTTCGTAAATCCTTTCCCAGGCTTATAGTGTCAAGAGGACTTCCTCTTCTAGGATTTTTTTTTTTTTGTATGAAAGGTCTTTATTGGCAGGGGAAGCTGCAGAGCAGCATTAAGGAGGAGGGGAGAGAGATAGAGAAACGGGGGGATGAGAGGAGAGGAGAGAAGGTCGAGAGGAGGTGGCGGGGAGAGAGAGAGAGAGAGACACGAGACACGTGGGGGAAGGGAGAGAAAGGAGCTCTTCTAGGATTTGTATTGTTTCATGTCTTAAATTTAAATCTTTTTTTTTCTTTTTTTAATTTTTTTTTTTTTTGAGACAGAGTCTCACTTATTAACCCTTGGTAGAGTGCTGTGGCGTCACAGCTCACAGCAACCTCCAACTCTTTGGGCTTAGGCAATTCTCTTGCCTCAGCCTCCCAAGTAGCTGAGACTTTAGGCACCCACCACAATGCCCAGCTATTTTTTTGTTGCAGTTTGGCCAGGGCTGGGTTTGAACCTGCCACCTTTGGTATATGGGGCCAGTGCCTTACCCACTGAGCCACAGGCACTGCCCTAAATTTAAATCTTTTATTCAGCAAGAGTCAATTTTTGTCATTGCTGAGGTCCAGTTTCAGATTTCTACGTGTGTCTAATCAGTTCTCCCAGTACCATTTCTTAAATAGTACCATTCTTTTCTCCAGTACATGCTTTTGTTTGCTTTATCAAAGATCAGATCACAATAGGTGGCTGGATTAATCTCTTAGTTAGCTGTTCTATTCTGTAGATCTATATCTCTATTTTTGTGCTAATACCATGTTGTTTGGTCACTATAGACTTGTCATATAGCCTGAAGTCTGGTAACATGATACCTCCAGATTTGTTTTTATTTCTTCAAATTGCATTGGCTATTTGGTTTTTTTCTGGTTCCATAGGAAATGAAGTATTATTTTTTTCAAGTTCCTCAAAGTATGACACTGTTGCTTTGATGCGGATTGCATTAAATCTGTAGATGACTTTGGATAGCATGGACATTTTAACAATATTGATTCTTTCCAGTCACGTGCATGGTTATGTTGTTTGATTTGTTAACATT
This sequence comes from Arctocebus calabarensis, assembly GCA_963573935.1. Classification (NCBI taxonomy): domain Eukaryota; kingdom Metazoa; phylum Chordata; class Mammalia; order Primates; family Lorisidae; genus Arctocebus; species Arctocebus calabarensis. Next base: position 7,694 of record CAUYON010137438.1, on the reverse strand, counting down.
TTCTGCTATTTCTTTTCTCAGGGTTTCATAGTTCTCTTCTTCAAGATCTTTCATGTCCTTTTAAAAATATATTCCCAGGTGTTTCATTTTTTTGAAGCTACTGTGAAAGGTATTGTGTCTTTGATTTGCTTCTCAGCTTGACTGCTATATTGGCATAGAAGAAAGCTACTGGTTTGTGGACATTGATTTTGTAGCCCAAGACATTACTGTATTCCTTGATCACATCCAGGAACCTTGTGGTTGAGACTCTGGGTTTTTCCAAATATAAAAATATCGTCAGCAAAGAGCAAGATTCTGATCTCCTTTGTTCCCATTTGAATACCCTCGACATCTTTCTCTCACCTGATTGCATTTGCTAGAATTGCCAGCGCTATGTTAAATAGCAGGCGTAGTAGTGGACATCTTTGTCTGGTTGCAATTCTAAATGGAAATGCTTTTAGTTTTACTCCATTCAATATGATATTGGCTGTGGGTTTGAGAATTCATAAAGAAGACCTGCTTGGCAATTGCAGCAACACTAAAAATAAATAAATGGGACATGATCAAACTAAAAGGTTGCACAACAAAGGGTACAACAATAAAAGAAAACAGACAACTTTCAGAATGGGAGACATAATTTGCATGCTACTTATCTGACAAATGGCTGACAACTAGAATCTATAGAGAACTCAAATGAATCAGTAAGAAAAGAGGAAACAATCCTATTTCCAAGTGGACAAGAAACTTGAACCGAAACTTCTGGGGAGAAGACAGACGAATGGCCAACAAACATATGATAAAATGTTCTTTGTCCCTAGTCATCAGAGAAATGCAAATAAAAACCACTCACTAACCATAGTGAGAACAGCCCACATCACAAAATGTCAAAGCTGCAAATGCTAGTGTGGATGTGGAGAGAAGAGAACACTTTTACACCTCTGGTGCAAACTAATGCAGCCTCTATGGAAAGAAGATGGAGAATCCTCAAAGAGCTAAAAGTACACCTGCCATGTGACCCCACAATCCCATTACTAGGTAACTACCAAGAAGAAGAATAAAAACTCATTTTACTCATTTTATTAGGACATTTGCACTAGAATGTTTACTGCAGCTAAATTCATAATTGCTAAGATGTGGAAAAAAACAAAATACCCATAAACTCATGAAAGGATTAATAAACCATGTTATATGTACACCATGGAACATTATTCAGCAGTAAGAAAAGATGGAGATTTTACGTCTTTGGTATTACCCTGGATGGAGCTGAAGCACATTCTTCTTAGTAAAGTATCACAAGAAAGGAACAGCAAGTATCCAAAGTACTCAATACTAATATGAAACCAATAGAAGAACAACTACACAACCAGATGAGAAAAAAACACAAGTATATTCAAGTAGGGGGAGAGGAGAAGGGAGAGGAAAAAGGAGAGAAGGGAGGGGGATTAGTAAGCTGTCATCTACTGTGGACAATATAAGGGTGTATGGCACAACTACAACTTGAACTTTACCTTAGAAATGCAAAGAATGTAACCTAATCATTTGTGCCCTCATATTAATCTGAAATTTTTTAAAAAGGGATTGATATTATATTCTTTACCTTTTAGCACAATAATGCTGTACTACAAACTACCTCAAATCCAGTGGCTCACTCATACATTTATCTCTCATATTTCAACAGACCTAGGCTGTGTTCAGATCAGCAGCGACAGTCCTTTCTGCTGTTCTGTGGTATTAGTCAGAGTTCCCCAGAGAAACAGAACCAGTGGCATATATCTATCTAAACTGTATCTATAATTATATTTGTACCTGTATTCACATCTGTATTTATATCCATCAAGAGAGAGAAACAGAGGCACAGAGGGAAAGACAGAGGAGACAGGGAAAGGAGAAATGAAAACAGGAGGAGAGAATAAGATAGGGGATAGAGGGAGAGTGAGAGAAGGAAACAGGAAGAGAGAGTAGAAGGGTGGGGAGGGACAAGGAAAGGAGAGGAGAAGAGAGATTTGTTTTGAGGAATTGGCTTAAACAACTGAGGAGTCTGACAAGTCCAAACTCCATAGGGCAAGCTGGCAATCTGAAAATTCAGGTGAGAGTTCATATTGCAGTCTTCAATTCAAATTCACTGGTTAAGCCAGGCGGGCTGGAAAGATAGACAGGTTATCTATGTTTAAGTCTTGAGGAAGAATTCCTTCTTTGGGAAACTTTAGTCTTTATTTTTAACTCCTTCAACTGATTGAGTGAAGCCCATCTGCTACTTTACTCAAAGTCTACTGATTTAAAGATTAGTTGAAGATTAAAAAAAAAAATACCTTCACAGAAACATCTAGACATTTGATTAAAGAACTGGGTACCATAGCCTAGCTAAGTTGACGTGTAAAATTAACCATCACATCACATGTGAATCAGCTATGGTAGTTCTGTTCCATATCAACCATTCTCCTTCAGGCATCAGCAGACTAGTTAGGGCATGTTCCCATCTGAGTAATAAATATGTGAAAAGGAAATAATGAACTTTATACAATAAGTGCTAGTCCATGTGTGATTGAATATTTAAGAGTTGAGAACTTTTACAGCATCTCAAAATCAAAACCTTACCTTATTCATCTGTTACTATTATTTTGGATTAAAAGTATGTGGGGTTAGAGGAGGGACTGCATGTGTGATTTCAGATACTTTGGACTATGGCAATATTCTTTATGGAGAAAGTGCTATTTCTTCCTGTTTCATCCAATCTGTCTATGCTACCTCCAGTGGGATCATGAAACTTATGCTACTACTTTAGTTTCCTCCTCATAAGACTGAATGACTTAAAATATGTAAATCACTTAAAACAGTGCCCAGTATACAGCAAGCGCTATTTAAAATGTTACTTATTATTTTTATAATCACCATGTTTTTTTATTGATCCCATTGGGTTTTTTGTAGTCATTTAATTTTAACTATGACTAATTTTTCTTCTCAAACCTCAGAATTCAGTGGTGTGCCTAAGATCATTATTCCATGTGTTCCTACCATATCCTATACTCTCTTGCAGCTACTTTGGGACCAGGTGCTGGGTTCTGGTCAAGAGATGAGGTTTAAAAAACAAGACAATAACAGGGACTATAAATACAGTCTTCGTAGATACACTATGTTTAAGACATTAGCACAGATAGGCCCTTCCTCCACAAAACAACAGACTATGTTGTTTGGATCACAGGAAGTGAGTGATAAACACTATGTTGGCAAAAATAAAAAAGTAATCATAAAAACCCTCCCCAAAACCCAAAACTCAAAAATATTTATTCATTTATTTTTTATTTAATTTTTATTAAAGCTTAACTGTATACATTAATAAGGTAAAATGTATATTTAATCATGTACATTTAATATACAATGTAGAATGCTTAAATCACACTGATTAACATAACCATCACCTCACTTATTTTTTGTGGTAAGACATTTATATCATGCTCTTAGTTGTTTTGAAATGTACCCTAGCATTGTACACATTAGGTGAGATCCTACCAAATACCCTCCCTCCACTCGCCCTCCCCCCTCACATCTTCTCTCCTGAACCACTTCTCTTGTCTTGCTTTCTGGACTGTATTTGTGTTTTATCATTTGTATGAATGTGTAAGTGATTATCTATTGGTTTCATAATAGTATTGAGTACGTTGGATGCTTTTTTTCCCCATTCTTGAGATACCTTTGCTAAGCAGAGTATGTTCCAGCTCCATCCAGGTAAACATAAAAGATGTAAAGTCTTCCTCTTTTTTATGGCTGCATAGTATTCTATGGTATACATATACCACAATTTGTTTATCCATTCATAGGTTGATGGGCATTTGGGCTGCTTCTGAAACTTGGCAATTATGAATTGGGCTGCAATAAACATTCTGGGGCAAATGTGTTTGTTGTAAAATTATTTTTGTTCATTTGGGTAGATACCTAGTAGTGAAATTGCAGGATCAAACAGTAGGCCAACTTTCATTTCTTTGAGAATTCTCTATACCTGTTTTGAAAAAGGCTGTATTACTTTGCAATCTCATCGGCAGGGTAGAAGTGTTCCCTTCTCTCCACATCCATGCCAGCAACTGCAATGTGGGGATTTTGTGATGCTAATCTTACTGGAGTTAGGTAATATCTCAAAGTGGTTTTAATTTGCATTTCTCTGTTGATTAAAGATGACGAGCATATTTTTGTGTGTTGTTGGTCATTCACCTGTTATCTTCAGAGAAGTGTCTGTTCAAGTCTCTTGCTTACAAAGAAATGTGATTGTTTATTCTTTTCTTATTAATTTGTGTTCTCTGTAGATTCTAGTTATCAGACCTTTGTCAAAATCATGAACAGCAAAAATCTTCTCCCATTTTGAAGGCTTTCTGTTTGCTTTACTTGCAGTGCCCTTAGCTGTGCAGAAGTTTTTTAGCTTGAGCAGATCCCAGTAATATGTATTTGGTGTTGCTTCAAATGCCAGTGGGATCCTCTGCATAAAATATTCTCCCAAGCCAATATCTTGAAGCCTTTTTCCCACACTCTCTTCTAGTATTTTTATAGTTTCATGTCTTAAATTTAAATATTTTATCCAGTGAGAATCAATTTTATTTTAATTGCTTATTTATTTATTTATTGCAGTTTTTGGCTGGGGCTTGGTTTGAACACACCACCTCCAGCATATGGGGCCATCACCCTACTCCTTTGAGCCACAGGCACTGCCAAAGAATCAGTTTTAGTTAGTGGTGAAAAATAAGAATCCAGTTTCAGTCTTCTACAGGTTGCTAGCCAGTTCTCCCAACACTAGATATAAACAGGGAATCTTTTCCTCAATGTATGTTTTTGATAGGTTTATCAAAGATTAAATGATGATATGTGGCTTGGTTCATCTCTAAATTCTCTATTCTGTTCCATATATCTACATCTCTATTTTTGTATCAGTACCAGGCTGTTTTGATCACTATTGTTGCATGAAGGATCACGAAGTGGCTGGGTCACAGATGCAAGTCTGCTACTGAAATTGTATGAGAAGCAAGAAGTGGCTACAAGCTCCTAATATGGCGAGTAGCAATGTTCTTTATTTCCAGCTGCCTTGTATACCCAGCTGGTCATGTACACATACTATTAATCTTACTTAAACAAATGTCTTTTATACCATATTGTAAATCATGATTAACTTTTACACCAGTGCCTCTTAGTCTACTAATTAACACATATTCTCTATTCTTAAGTTTAAAATAACAATCATCTTGACCATACATCACTGGTCCACTATGATCAGATAAGTCACAAGACCACTTGAAAGTAAAGGCAGATTATTCTCATGATCCCTTCTTAAACCATAACGTTCTGGGAGGCTGGAATTCATTATCTCACTTGACCACAGCTCCAAAGACCACTGGGCCATAGATACATGTCTAGCATGCATCCGCCTCTGGGCTGTGTCTCCAAGAGAGGAGTGTTTCGCTCCAGGGACTCTTGGGCTTAACAGCCACAGAATTGTGTTCCAGAAGTTAAAGATTAACTTCAGAGCTCCTAGTTTAACAATTCTGTTTACTAAGGCAGCCAGGCACAATGAAACTCATGACTTGCAAGAAATGAAACTGCCTTTCCCAGGTATTATGGCAGAGAATATGTAGACTTTTAGTACACACACTATAGTTTTTTAGTATAAGTTGAAGTCTGATAACATGATGCCTCCTGATTTGTCTTTATTTCTAAGTAATGTATTAGCTATTAGAGGTTTTTTCTGATTCCATGTAAAATGAAGTACTATTTTTTCAAGTTCTTCAAAGTATGACATTAGTGCTTTGATATGGATTGTATTAAATCTGTAGATGGCTTTGGGTAGAAGGCTTTAACAATATTGATTCTTCCCAGCCATGAGCATGATATGTTTTCCATTTGTTAACATATTCAGCTATTTCTTTTCTTAGGTTATCTCATTATAGAGATCTTTCACATCCTTTGTTAGGTAAATTCCCAGGTATTTTACCTTCTTCAGTCCTACTGTAAAAGGAATAGAGTCCTTGACTATATTTTTGCCTTTACTATTGTTGGTATATACAAAAGTTAGTGATTTATAAGTATTCATTTTGTATCCTGAGACATTGCTATATTCCTCAATCACTTCTAAGAGCTTTGTAGTTGAGTCCCTGGGGTTTTCCAGGTATAAGATCATGTTATCTGTGAAGAGTGAGAGTTTGCTCTCTTTTGGCCCCATTTGCATGCCCTTGATCCCCTTCTCTTGTCTGATTGCTATGGCTAGGACTTCCATCACTATGTTGAATAGCAGTGGTGACAATAGACATCTTTGTCTAGTTCCATATCTAAGTGGAAATGTTTTCAATATTACTATATGATTGGCTGTGGATTTGCTATAAATGGCCTCTATCAATTTAAGTTATTTCCCATCTAAGCCCATTTTCTAAGTGTTCTGATCATGCAAAGATGCTGGATATTATCAAAAGCTTTTTTTGCATCAATTGATAGAATCATATAGCCTTTGTTTTTTATTTTATTTATGTCATATATTATATTTATAGATTTACATATGTTGAAAATCTGGAGGAAGTGGACCAACCCGGGGATAAAACCAACTTGATCGTGGTGTATAATTTTTTGATGTGTCATTGAATTCTGTTTAATAGGATCTTATTGAATATTTTTGTGTTGAAATTCATTAATGATATTGGTCTGTAGTTTTCTTTCTTTTTTAGGTCCTTTCCTGGTTTGGGAATCAAGGTGATATTTGCTTCATAGAATATGTTGGTGGAGAATTCCTTCTTTTTCTCTTTTTTGGAAAAGGTTATGTAATATAATTACATAAGGTTATGTAATACTAATTCCTCTTCAAAGGTTTGTAGAATTCTAATGTGAAGCCATTCTGGTCCCACATATTTCTTTTTTAGGAGACTTTATATAATTAATTTCAGTGTTTGATATAGGTATATTCAAAATTTCTAATTCTAGACTCTGATTGAGTCTAGGAAGGTAGCATGCTTCCAGGTATTGGTCCATTTCCTCCAGATTATCATGTTTCTGATAACAGAGATTTTTGTAGTAATCATTGAGGATATTTTTAATTTGTGTGGTATCTATTATTTTTTCTCCTTTATTGTTTCTGACTGATGATATTAGAGATTTTATTTTTCTGTTTCTGGTTAGGCTAGGCAAAGGTTTATCAATTTTATTAAAATTTTAAAAAGACAACTTTTTGCTTCATTGATCTTATGAATGATCTTTTTGTTTTTAATGTTATTTAATTCTGCTCTAATTTTAGCTATTTCTTTTCTTCTGCTGGGTTTGGGGTTGGAAAGTTCTTCCTTTTCCACTTGCTTGAGATGACCCTTTAAGTTGTTGACTTTCTCTCTTTCTGTTTTCTTGATGAAGGCTTCTAAGGATATAAATTTCCCTCCTAGGAACTGCCTTTTCTATATCCCATAGGTTTTGATAATTTGTGCCTTCATTATCAGTGTGTTCCAAAAATTTGACAATTTCCTTCTTTTTTTTTATTTTTTTTTGTTTGTTTGTTTTATATTTATTGAATCATAATTGTGTACATTGGTGCAATCATAGGGCACAATGTGCTTCATATACAATCAGAAATATTTTGATCATACTGTTACAGATAGCCTTCATGGCATTTTCTTGATCACTATATAAAGACATTGATGCTCTACCTTTAATAAGTTTCACCAGTACCCTGCTAAGATGCACCATAGGTGTGTTCCCACTAATTG
>CAUYON010137437.1:0-36511 GCA_963573935.1 Arctocebus calabarensis | reverse complement strand
ACCATGGAATATTATGCAGCCTTAAAGAAAGATGGAGACTTTACCTCTTTCATGTTTACATGGATGGAGCTGGAACATATTCTTAGCAAAGTATCTCAAGAATGGAAGAAAAAGTATCCAATGTACTCAGCCCTACTATGAAACCAATTTATAGCTTTCATAGGAAGGTATAACCCAATTATAGCCCAAGAATATGGGGAAAGGGGAGATGAAGGGGAGGGGAGCGGGGAGGATGGGTAGAGGGAGGGTAATCTGTGGGACCACACCTACAGTGCATGTTACAAGGGTACATGTGAAATTTATTAAATGTAGAATATAAATGTCTTAATAACTAAGAAAATGCCATGAAGGCTATAAAACAGTTTGATGAAAATATTTCAAATTATATATAAAACCAGCACATTGTACCCCATGATTGCATTAATGTACACAGCTATGATTTAATAGAAAAAAAAAGTCTCCAGATTTTGCCACTGAGGACCCTGGGATTGTCAGGTTGAATTCTCCTCTCCCCAGCATGCTTCCTTTTTCAGTTGTACTGTGTTTCTGATTTTGGACCAACACTCCCCACATGTGGGAAACATGTAGGATTTGGTGGATGGAGATCAGAGATGCCCCTGAGGGCAGAGCTTGTGGCAGCCTTGTTCTGGGGAAGCCATACTCTCCAACTTTCCTTTTTCTTTCTTCCATGATCTCATCCACTAGCCAGCACCTTGTCCTTGAAGCTGCTTGAAGTAAATCACCATCTAATTGAGAGAGAAAGTGAACACAAATAAGAAGGAATTAGCAAATTAGTAAACTGGGAAACATCCCAAATCCACCAACCAACAGACAAAAACCCAGCTCAGTAAAATGGATAAGTAAGGCCCAGCTGTTTCTTTGTAAAGTTACAAGAGAAGAATGAGAAAAGGGTGAAGGCAGCAGATGAGGGGCATCCCACATAATGGGGGGCATCCAGGGCCACTATATGGCAGGAGGGGTTATGATAAAAAGGTACTGTGACCTCCGACCGTCTCACATCAGTGGTCTGGCTTTTTCAAACGTGGCCTTTCTCAAGAGGCCCCTTGATTAGACTCTCAAGTCATCTCAGAGGCATTAGGAGCCTCAACATAAAGGCACAGTGTGGCCCACGGGTTTCCCAGGAAAAAAAAGATTGGGGAAACAGATCCAGTCAGTGCTGCCAACTTTTAATTTGTGTCAAGCAAGTGCACAAAAACAAAACAGAACAATATGTATCGACCTCTGTCAATGTTTATTTCATAAAAGATCAGCAATTTTAGAACCAAACAAGCAGAAAAGACATAATCTCTGAAAGAAGGGCAGTCTTTCATAAGGACATCTAATTATAGAAAGTGTTTTCTTTTGGCCAGTGACTGAGACAGAGTCTCTGTAACTTGTCATTGAGCACAGCAATGAGGCATTCTGGAGTCTGTTTGCTAAATTCCAAGCCTTCTCATTTTAGAGATGGGGAAGCTGAGGCTGGAAGAGCAAGCCAGGGTGGGAGGAAGCAGGGCTTCAGGTGTAATAGCAGAGAGATCTAGGTTCAAATCCCTGCTGGGCACTTAACTGCAGGTGATTGTGTGTAGCTGCCTCATTTTAGTGAAGAGGATGGTGCCAACCTCGCAGGGTCATGAAAAAAATCATTAGATTACGCTTGAGGCCACAGAGGGAATTTTCAGAAGCCAGGCTCAGGGCTCCAGAGCTGAAATCCAGTAGTTTAGAGCTAAACTTCGTCTGGGTTGCGGAAAGACTCTCATGTTGCTGCACAATGCCACCTGTCTGGGTTTCCTAAGGATTCAGGCAAAATGAATAGCACCCATGTGCTTGGAATCACCCCAGTTGCCCTTCAAATAAGGTAGCACATGTAAGGAAAGGCTGGAGCCACTCCCTTGAATAAAAGCAGTGACCGATTCCTTGTTTGTGGTACTGTGACCTTGGGTTGGGCGGCAGTGGTGGAGCTGAGTGTGGGGAGGGGAGAGTGGGTGGAATTGTCACCTTTCACTCATCCTTCTCCTTTCTGACTAGCTTAAAAGAAGCCACCTTGCGCTTCTTTTTAAAATTTATATAGATTGGGTGTGTTGGCACGCACCTGGAATCCTAGCACTCTGAGAGGCTGAGGCAGGTGGATTGCCTGAGCTTAAGAGTTTGAGACCAGCCTGAGCAAAATTGAGACCCTGTCTCTAAAAATAGCCGGGTATTGTGGCGGGCACTGATAGTCCCAGCTACCTGGGAGGCTGAGGCAGGAGGATTGCTTGAGTCCAAGAATTTGAGGCTGCTGTGAGCTATGACGTGATGGCACTCTACCCAGAGTGACAGAGTGAGACTTTGTCTCAAAAATAAATAAATAAAATATAAATAAAATAAATCATTGTATAATTATAAAAGTTGTTAATTTTTTTATGATAAAAGTTTTAGCAGTTTAGAAGGGTGGGATGGGATATAGAAAGTAAAAGCCTTCTCTCCTCCCTATTCTTTCCAGATATAACCACTGTTAGCTCTTTCTTCCAGAATTTTCTATGCATAAATAGGCCTAAACATTCTTGTGTACATATGTATATGTAGAGGTGTATGTGTGTATGTGATACTTTTATAAATGGTGTTTTCCTGTGCCCACCATTCATCCTTCTCTACTTTTTTCTGTATACTTGTATATGTTTATATATGTGTGTGTGTGTGTGTGTGTGTGTATATATATATATTTATTTATTTTGAGATAGAGTCTCAGTATGTTGCCCTTGGTAGAGTGCTGTGATATCACAGCTCACAAGAACTTCAAACTCTTGGGCTTAAGTGATTCTCTTGCCTCAGCCTCCCAAGTAGCTGGGACTACAGATGCCCACCACAATGCCCGGCTATTTTTTTTTGTTGCAGTAGTTGTTTTACCAGGCCCAGGGCACCCTAACCACTGAGCTATGGGTGCTGAACTGAATTTATATGTTTTTTGAGATAGTGTCATGTCTTGTCACCCAGGCTAGAGTACAGTGGCACAATCACAGCTCATGCGATCCCAAATTCCTGGGCTCAAGAGATCCTCCTGCCTCAGCCTCTCGAGTAGCTAGGATTACAGGCATGTGCCCCTATGCCTGGCTAATTTTTTAACTTTTTGTAGAGATGGGGTTTTGATATGTTGCTCAGGCTAATCTCAAACTCCTGGCCTCAATCGATCCTTCCACCTCAGCCTCTAAAAGTGTTGAGATTACAGGTGTGAGCCACTGCACCCTGCCAGTCTACATTTTTTTTATCCTTTCTTCTTATCAGTACATAGTAGCAGTCCATGGTTCTAGAAGCTCATGGCATGTATGGGTAGATTATTGTTTCAGAGCCCTCCTGATGGATGTTTTGGAAGGGCCCGGTTTTCCTGGGCTTTGGTGGAAAACACTGCCATGAAGAAGGACCCTGCCACCCACCTCTGCCAGGCTGTGTGAGCACCCATCCCAGGGAGAGCTCTGGCCACTGACGTTCTGCAGCATCTCTGTTCCAAGGCCCTGATGTTGCCTGCTTACCACTAGAAGGAACAGCTTTTCTGCAGGCATAGTCTGTAGGAATCCCACTGTGTTTGCATACTGGGCCCTCTTGTAATCTTCCTCCACCAAACCCATGGACTCTCTTCAAACACCTCTTTCTTTTTTTTTTTTTTTAAGACAGTCTTACTTTGTCATCCTCAGTAGAGTGCTGTGGCATCATAGCTCACGGCAACCTTGAACTCTTAGGCTTGAGCAATTGTCTTGTCTCAGCCTCTTAAATAGCTGAGACTACAGGCACCTGCCCCAACGCCTGAATATTTTTAGAGATGAGGTCTCGCTCTTGCTCTGGTTGGTCTCAGGCAATCCACCCGCCTCTGCCTCCCAGAGTGCTAGGATTACATGCGTGAGCCACTTCCCCTAGCCCTCTCTCAGATTCTTGATGAGACAAATATTTAGTGAGTGTATAATGTATGTTATCTCCTGGAACTTGTCCTAGCAAACCTCTAAAATGGGAGTCACTGTGCCCATTACAGAGTAGGAAGCTGAGTCCCAAAGAGATTAGGCAATTTACCCAAAGGTGGATAGCCAACAAAGGCTTATACCTGGGAGTTCAAATCAGGTCTGAGCCACCACAAGTCCACACTCCCTTTGTCCTCCACTGTACTTGAAATTTAGAATCTTCATTCCTTTTGCTTGTGTTTTTCTGTCCTTATCTATGATCATATTTGAGTCATTAGTTTGAAGTTCATGGCTCTTGTCTTCATCTGATAAGAACTATGCCCTCTCCCCCTGAAATTACAAAACTCAGTTAAGTTAGAGGCTGAGAGTGTGCACTCCATAATATTAGTCTTAGCTCTGCTCCTCCCTTTGTGTGTGACCTCAGGCAAGTGACTTCACTTCTCCGAGTCTCAGTTCTCATATCTGTAAAGGAGGGAGACTAAAATCTATGTCATAGGGTATTTGGAGGAATTCAGAGAGATAAGTAAACATGTGACATGCTTAGCACAGTGCCTGGGGGCTGTCATTATCCCCCATAGTGGAGCTTCACTACAGATCTCCACAGCTCCATCCTGCTGGCCCCAATGGTCTTCGCTTTGGGACATTCAGAACTCAGGCTTCCCTCTTTTGCTTTCTTCTCTCCACCTAGAAAGCTCTTATATAAACTTCAAAACCCAGAATAGTTGTCACCTCTTCTGTGAAGGTTTCATTGATTTCAGTCAGGTAAGAGCAGCAAGACACCTACTTAGGACACCCTTAAGTAAGTTTATTCCTTTTTTTCATCATAGTAGTTACCTTGCTCTGTCATCTGTTTCTCTGCCCTCTTCTTTGCCCTCATTAGGTTTGTTTTTTTTCCTTACGAGGTTTTTGAATCATTCATCATGTAGAATTTCATCAGCCAATGAGAAAAGATTTGTTTAAAAACTGAAGAGAAAAAACTAGGTGAAAGATATGAACTTTAGATGCCTGATAAAAATAAGAAACAAAAAGTAACTAATTAAAGGATCACAGCTTATTAAAACAACATGATGCGTAGTTTTTCAACTGTCACCTTTGTGAAGATGAAACAGTTTGCTAGGACTCACTATAGGTGAAGGAGTGGGAAAACTGGCATTTGCTCACTGGGGAGAGGGAGACTATACCCTGTAAAGTTCTAGGACTGACAGCAGTGGCTTTACCTGGTGGCTACTTAGAAATGCACTCTCTGACCCTATGGCAGCTCTCCTTATTGGAGTCTACCGCCTGACAAGGTCTTCAGGTGACCTGGATATACTTCAACCCCAACCCAGGGGATTAAACCAGCAGCATCACTCCTCATGGACCCGTAGGCTGGCTGGACAGCTCTGCTTCCCGCTGCAACCTCATCTGCCCTGTGTGGCTCTCATGTTCCTGCCTCTAGTGGGCTGGTCAGGGCATGTTCCTCGCATGGCAATGGTAGAGGCACAAAAGGGCAGAAAGAAACACAGGAGGCCTCCCAAAGCCTGATCTTGTATCTGGCTTACTCTCACTTCTACCCACATCCATCGGCCAGACATGACCGAGCCCAAATCATGGGGGAGGGGAGGGAGGATGCTTGGCCGTTGGGGGAAGAATTGCAAAGTCACACAGCACAGGACATGGATGTGGGGGTGGCTTTGTGGCAGTCCACCACAGGAGGAATGTAACTCTGTGTTTTAATTTCCTCCTCTTCTGTACAACAGGGATAATCACACTGTCTGCCTCATAGGATTGTGAGATTGTCACGAGGGTTCAATGAGTTAGCAGACACGAAAGTGCCTAGAGTGTCACCTAGCCCAGAGGAGGCCCTTGATTGATATTAGCTGGTATTCTTGTGGGTGAGAGAGAATGTAGAGGGATAAGCTTTTTTAGAGGGGCTATTTGTCAATCTCTGTTAAAATTAAAAATGCACGTGTCCTTTGACCCAGCAGTTCCTCTTTAAGGGATTTAACCCAGGTAGTATACAAAGACAGACAGACAGGTATTCACATGAGTAGCTGTTGACTACTGTGTCAACACTGGAGACAGCCATGTGTCTTTTTTGGGTCCCTGTCACTGACTGAGTGTCCCCTCTTTCCCCTGTCCAGGTGGGCCTTTCTGGAGCTTGGCACCAATGGCAGCTATAATGACAGCCTACAGGCCTACGCAGCTGGCGTGGTGGAGGCTGCTGTGTCGGAGGAGGTAAGGGCCAAGGTGGGGTCCTAGGGCTTTTAGCCTGCCTCACCCCCAGGTGTACCCAGGGTGCTTTTGGGGTTTTGAGTTATCTGTAGGGTAGGTCTTGCCCTCTATCCTCTATTTAGCTGGAGAGAAAAAAGCTCACATGTATTCTTTTAAAAAATTATACTATAGCTCGGCGCCTGTGGCTCAATGGGCTAAAGCGCCAGCCACGTACACCTGAGCTGGTGGGTTCTAATCCAGCCCAGGCCCGCCAAACAACAATGACGGCTGCAACCAAAAAATGGCCGGGCATAGTGGTGGGCGCCTGTGGTCCCAGCTACTTGGGAGGCTGAGGCAGGAGACTTGCTTGAGCCCAGGAATAGGAGGTTGCTGTGAGCTGTGATGTCACAGCACTCTATCCAGGGCGACAGCTTGAGGCTCTGTCTTAAAAAAATAAAAATAAAAATAAAAAATTATACTAGGTACTACTTGAATACTTAGAATATAATACTACATAGCATATTCTAAGTTATGAAGCATAATAATAAAGTGAGCACCCTAACTAAAACCTAGAATGTTACCAATACCATTTAACCCCCCAACCCCAGGCTCCTCTGTCTCCCAGAGGCACCCACCACCCTAAATGTGATAGCTGTCATCTCCTTTCATTCATTCATTTATATTGAGATATGTAAGTCACATTCAATAAAATTAAAAATGTACAAGTCAGCAATTTTTAGTATATTCATAAAGTTGTGCAACCGTCGCCTCTGTCTAATTCTAAAGCACTTTTGTCACCCCAGAAAGAAACCCCAGACTTATTAGCAGTCACTCCCTGTTCCCCTTCCACCAGCCCCCGTCTCTCTGGATTGACCTATTCTGGATGTTTCACGTAAACAGAATTGTAGGAGATTATGCCCTTTTACGACTAGCTTTTTCCACTTAGCACGTTTTCACAATTATCCATGTCGTGGCATGTGTCAGCACCTCATTCCTTTTCGTTGCTCTATGATATTCTGTTGTATGGACATAGCACATTTTGTTTTTCCGGTCTTCAGTGGATGGACACCGGAGTTGTATGCACCCCCTAACTTTTGTTAAACTAGTTTTGCTACATGGGCTGAATCTCTGAACAACACATCATTTTGCTTTACTTGATTTTGAGCTTTATTTTATTTATTTATTTTTTTTGAGACAGAGCCTCAAGCTGTCACCCTGGATAGAGTGCTATGGCATCACAGCCCACAGCAACCTCCAGTTCCTGGGTTCAAGCGAGTCTCTTGCCTCTGCTTCCCAAGTAGCTGGGACTACAGGCGCCCGCCACAATGCCCGGCCATTTTTTGGTTGCAGCCATCATTGTTCTTTGGCAGGCTCAGGCTGGATTTGAACCCGCCAGCTCAGGTGTACGTGGCTAGCACCTTAGCCTGCTGAGGTGCCGAGCCGATTTTGAGCTTTATTAAAGTGATAATTATCCATGTAAGAAGTCAGACAGTATCAGAAGGGTCATCTCGTATGCTGTGGAGGGAGGTGGCTTTAACTTGTAGAGTTGAACTTGCATGTGCCCTAGGACTCACGGCCCCACTGCTTGGGTGTGTACCTTGGAAGTGACCCAGGGACATGCACAAAGTGTTCAAAGCAGCCCCTAAGTAGGAGCACGCACGTACAATGCCCCCAGCGGATGGATGGGTAACTAGGTCAAGGTGCACAGTGTAGGGCGATAGAATACCAAAGAAAGAAAGAAAGAAAAAAAAAAAACAGCAGAAGAATGTCACGGAGGACAGCGTCCAGTGGGATACCCTGTTATAAAACTCACACTGCCCCTCTGACAGCCAGTTGTGGTTTTGGGTGGCCTCTTGGTATCCTTAGTGTCTAGGGAAGTGTTTAGGTGCTGGGCCAGGGCTGTTTGGGTATTCAGTGGGGAATGAGACTCAACTGATCTCCCCAGGGGCTCTCTGCCTACTGGGGGACACTGAGGCAAGGCCAGGAGTAGCTGCTGTGTAAGGAGTCCCAAGCCCCCATGCCTGGCCCACATTGTCTCCCTGAGCCTCTACAGCAGCCCCCTGAGGGAATCATAACCACCCCACCTGGACAGATGAGCAGACCCAGGCCCAGAGAAGTGGAGTAACCTCCCTAAGGTCAAACAGCTTCTCAGCAGAGGAGACTTTGTCCAACCAAGTCTCTGGTCCTCACTGGTTTGCTCTGGCACCTCCCCGTGGGGGCTTCTGTGGACAGTGACGGTGTCTTATCCCCAGCTATGTCCCATGAGCCTGCCCGGAGACTGGGATATGACTGGGCAGACACTGAGGAGGTCACGGAAGGCTGCATGGAGGAGGAACTTGAGGAGCAAGTAGAAGTTGGGTGTGTTCTGGCAAGATGGCAGTAAGCAGGGGTCACTAAGCTGTCGATCCTGTCGAACCCATGCAGCTTGGGAATAACTACAGTGGGATGGGGTGTGGCCAGAAGTTACCCCCAGTCTTTGCCCAGTGAGGTCAGTGCTTTGGGTAATTATATCCACATCTTTATGCGGGCTCTTGGCTCTTTGATTCACTACCTGGGTGACTTCAGGAAAATTATCCACTGACCTGTGCCTTAGTTTCCTCAACTCCGTGGTATGAGGTAGGAATGGTAATTATTGTACCTTCCTTACAGAGTTGTAGTAAGGTTTGAAAATGTCAGTTCATAAAAGGGTGCACAATACACCAGCTATGGGCCTCTGGCTACTCCTCCTTAGTGTGACAGGATCAGCCAGCTCTTCTGCTGGAGTGTCAGCCAGGTGTTTTGCTGTTCTGGGCCAGGCAGGCTGATCTTGGCTAGGTTCACTGGTGCTTCTGCAGTGCACAGGCACATCAGCTGGGCCAGGCTGGCTGGCCTAGGACAGCCGAGTTCACGTGTCTCAGACAGGCTTCCTGGGGACATATGGCCCATGTGCCCTTTCATCCCCAGCAGGTGAGCCCAGGCTTATTCACGTGACATCTGGGCCAGAAGTGCTGAAGCCCTCTTGAGATCTGGGTGGAACTGCCCCTCAGTTCTCAGAACAGGAAAAAATAGATGCTTGGGCCAGATGCAGTGGCTCACAACCTGTTATCCCAGCACTCTGGGAGGCCCAGGTGGGCGGATCACCTGAGCTCACGGATTCGAGGCCAGCATGAGCCAGAGTGAGATCTCATCTCTAAAAATAGCCGGACATTGTGGTGGGTGCCTGTAGTCCCAGCTACTTGGGAGGCTGAGGCCAGAGAATCACTTAAGCCTAAGAGTTTGAGGTTGCTGTGATCTGTGACGCCATCGCACTCTATCAAGGGCAACATAGTGAGACTCTGTCTCAAAAAAAAAGAAAAGAAAAGAAAAGAAATTTGTTGATTGACTGACTGACAGCACAGATTGGGGTCCCTAGAGACAGAGGGCTACAGTCTAGGACATCCAAGCTTTGCGTGCTGGAAGTTTTCAGAGGAAGGAGACAGGGATCTGGTGGGGAGAGAGGGGCCTCCACTTTTTCAAGGCCTAGGTGGGGGTCCTTGGGGCAGAGGGCAGCAGTCCCCTTCCCCCGCCCTGCCCACCTGCCCTCCCCACAGCTCATCTACATGCACTGGATGAACACGGTGGTGAACTACTGCGGCCCCTTTGAGTATGAGGTTGGCTACTGCGAGAAACTCAAGAGCTTCCTGGAGGCCAACCTGGCGTGGATGGAGGAAGAGATGGAGCGGAACACGGGCTCTACCTACTGGCACCAGGTGGGTCCGGCTGCTGATCAGGTTACGACCTCGCTCTCTTTTCTCTCTTTTCTCCTGCCTCCCTGACCTTCCAGTGCCTTGTGTGAGATAACTCCCCTCCTGCCTCAGCAGGGCCTTTGCACACCTGCTCCTGCTACCAGGAACACTCCTCTTCCCCCATTCCTTGCTGACTCTCCACATCCCTCACCTCAGCATCCTATCCCTGCATTTCATGGTAGCATTGAAAGGAGAAACTCTAGGGAAGAATTCAGGGTCTTATCTTCTTTTCTTTTTTTTTGAGACAGAGCCTCAAGCTGTTGCCCTGGGTAGAGGGCTGTGGCATCACAGCTCACAGCAACCTCCAATTCCTGGGCTCAAGCGAGTCTCCTGCCACCACCTCCCAAGTAGCTAGGACTACAGGCGCCTGCCATAACGCCTGGCCATTTTTTATTTTTTGGTTGCAGCCGTCTTTGTTGTTTGGTGGGCCCAGGATGGATTCGAACCTGCCAGCTCAGGTGTACGTGGCTGGCGCCTTAGCCCATTGAGCCACAGGTGCCGAGCCAGGGTCTTATCTTTTCAACTCAGCTCTGAGCCCCATGAGGAAAAGGCAAGGACCATGTCTGCTTTGTTCACTGCGATGTCCCCATGTGTGGTACATAGTAGGTGCTTTACAAATAAAACTTGTTTAGTATTTATAGATAAAGGAGTGAATCCATCTTGTCCTGTTTATCCATCCCATGCCCGCAGCTGGACACCTAGTTCTCCTTACCATTCATGTAGGTGATAGCTTCTCTCTCTATCCTTCCTTCTCCTATGTATTTAACCAGGCAACTACTTATCCATCTATCTGTCATGCCTGTCTGCCCATCCACCCACCTGTTTATCTTCTTGCAAATATTTACTAAGTGCCCAGTGTGTGCCCAGCACAGGCCAAGGCCTTGTGAAGGACCCAGGGCTGATACTCCGTGGGTACAAGGTGTTGAGACAAAGCAGTGACAGTGGGGAGAAGGCAGATGCCTGAGGCAGGCTCCCAAGGCCGCTGCTCAGCCAGGAACTAAAGGCAGAATGAGAAGCAGTTGGTGTGGGGCCAGGCCAATCTGGGAGGCTCCTTGGAGGAGATGGCCTTTGAACTAGGCTCTCAAGTGGGGGCGATTTGGAGTCAATATAGGGTGAGGATATAGAGTTTACTTATTGAAAGCAAGAAAGTGCTCAGGACAGAGGGGTGGGTGGTGGTTGGAGGCATCAGGTCTGGCTGGAACCTGCAGGGTGCCCCTGTGGGTCTCTTGCTCTGTTTGAGCCCCTAGACCAGAGCCTGTCCCCTTGAAGGAGAAGGTCTGAGCCTGGGGTAGAGGCCTCACCCTCCCTCTGCCCCTGCTCCCTCCCCTAGGTACGGCTGACCCTCCTGCAGCTGAAAGGCCTGGAGGATAGCTACGAAGGCCGTGTGAGCTTCCCACCTGGGAAATTTATCATCAAACCCTTGGGGTTCCTGTAAGTGCCATCCCCAGAGAGGACAGGGTGGGGGAAAGGGCCACACACCTCATAGTAGGCAGACCTGGGTTCCAGTACCAGCTTTGCCACTTCCTGGTAACATGGCCTTGGACCAGTCAGTTAGCCTCTGAGCCTCAGCCTTCTCCTCTATGAAATGGGTATGTAATGGCACCCATAGCAGGTGCAGTAACCCTTTGCTGCCCTGGCCCGCCTCAGCCTGCTGCAGATCTCTGGGGACCTGGAAGACCTAGAGCCAGCCCTGAATAAGACAAAGACCAAGGCTTCCTTGGGATCAGGCTCCTGCTCCGCCCTCATCAAGCTGCTGCCTGGCCAGAGTGACCTCCTGGTTGCCCACAACACCTGGAACAACTACCAGCACATGCTGCGTGTCATCAAGAAGTACTCGTTCCAGTTCCGGGAAGGTCCCCAGGGTAGGCAGGTGTCCTGGGGGACACACAGGTGGAGATGGAGTCCTGAAGGGGGGCCTTGGGTGCTGCATCCCTCACTCCTTACATACAGAGGTCCCTATAGGGCCCTTCCAAGGGTTCATTTGTTTTTAGCATATTTATTTCCTTTCAAGTTTTTATTTACAAGGCGTATCAGTTAGCTATCGCTGTATAACCAATCACACCAACCTCTAAAACAGCAAAAGCTTAAAACAACAAGCATTTATTTTTTGCTCCTGAGTTCATGGGTCAGCTGGGTGGTTTGCTGTTCAGGACCAGGCCAGGCTGATCTTGGCTGGGCTCCCAGTGTGCTGGCAGGTCCACTGGGGCCCAGGATGGCCTCATTCACATGCCTGGTCTTTCATCCCTAGCAGGTGAGCCCAGTCTTGTTCATATGGCGTTTGTGCAGGGGAATGCAGAAGGCCTCTTGAGGCCTGGTTGAAACTGGTACAGCACTCTGTTACCCAAAGCAAGTCAAGTGGCCAGCCCAGATTCAAGAGGCAGGGGAGTAGACCCCACCATGTGATGGGAGGAACTGCCAAGTCACAGTTCACAAGGCATGGGTGGATACAGGCACAGGAAGAATTATAGCCATTTTTGCAATCAACCAAGTGCTCTAGAAAGGCACAAATGCATTCTTCTGTCACATGTGAAACCTTTGCCAAGCCCTCAGGGAGCTGTACCCCCATTCTGGGCCCCAGCATCTACCCAAGGGGTACGGCTGCCAGATGACAGAGTGCCTCCTTCTTGGCCAGATGTAAGCACCAGTGATGCCAGGAGGTGGAGAGGAGGTGTAGACACATACACCCTTATTCACTACTGGAGGGCAAGTTGGCACGGCCACTTTTCTTTTTTGCAGGTTTTTTTTGGCCGGGGCCAGGTTTGAACCCGCCACCTCCAGTATATGGGGCCTGCGCCCTACTCCTTGAGCCACAGGTGACACCCACTGCCACTTTTAAGAGGAGCCCAGCCAGAATTTACAAAAATTCAAAATCTGACACTCCACTGATCCAGCAATTCTCAGACTCAAATCTGTCCCTAGAGGGATGTTTCAGTTCCTACACAGGGAGCGTGTACGGGGAACCACTCTCACAGTGGTCTGGTAACAGCTTAGTGGCCATTTATTTATGTATTTATTATTTTTTCATTCTTTTTTTCTATTTCAGATTAATACAAGGGTACAAACTATAAGGTTATATAATTTACACATGACAGGTAATGTCCATTCATTTAAGTAAATTCAAAATCGATATTTATCTGGGAAAGTGTACAAATCATACATAGACAACTTGAATTTTTTTGCTCAGCAAACACTTGAATGTATAGTGTCCAGCTGGAGAAATGGAACATCCTCAGCCCCTGAAGCTTCTCTTGTATTGCCCCCAAGCATTGCCCCCACCCCAGTGTAACCTCTGTCCTTATTTCTCACAGCATAGACAAGGTTTGCCTGTTTTTGAATTTGTTGAATGAATGGAGTCAGAACGGGATGTGCTCATTCGTGTCTGGCTTCCATTCCAAATGGCTGTGGGATTAACCCCCTATTACTGTGTGTAGTTGTAGATCTTTCATTCTCATTACCATATATCTATTCGATTTTTAGTATATCTTTTTAAAAAGATATAAGTCTTGCACATATGTTACAGAACACTGGGAAATCCACCAAAATGCACATACAATGAAAATTGCTCGGGTACTCTTTTCTGTCTTACAAGAGAAAACTTCTGCAAAAGTTTGGTTATGTTTTCTTTTAGGCTTTTAAAAACTGTACCTCCATTTTCTGTTTCATTTAATTTATCTTTATTACACGAATAACACATAAGTATATTCTCACTGCAACAGATTCCAGCCATGTAGATGAAGAAGAACATCTCCCTAGATTCTATTGCCATGTTGGTTTGGATCCATCTAGACTTTTTGAGTGCATTTATTTTATTTTAGAGATTGCACCTCACTATATTGCCCAGGCGGGTCTCAAACTCTTGGACTCAAGTGATCCTCCCACTTTAGCCTCCTGTGTAGCTACAACTATAGGTGTGAGCCACTATACCTAGCCTTGGATGTATTTATATGTATATGTGTGTGTGTATGTGTATACTTTTTAATAAAATTAATAGGCTGGGCGTGGTGGCTCATGTCTATAATCCTAGCACTCTGGGAGGCCGAGGCAGGTGGATTGCCTAAATGAGTTCGAGACCAGCCTGAGCCAGAGTGAGACCTCGTCTCTAAAAATAGCTGGACATTGAGGCGGGCACCTGTAGTTCTAGCTACTCGGGAGGCTGAGGCAAGAGAATCGCTTGAGCCCAAGAGTTTGAGGTTGCTGTGAGCTATGACACCATGGCACTCTACCAAGGGTGGCAAAGTGAGACTCTGTCTCAAAAAAAAATAATAATAATAGGCTCGGTACCTGTGGCTAAAGCGGCTAAGGCTCCAGCCACATATACCTGAGCTGGCAGGTTCAAATCCAGCCCGGGCCCACCAAACAACAATGACAGCTACAACCAAAAAATAGCCAGGCATTGTGACGGGCACCTGTAGACCCAGCTACTTGGGAGGCGGAGGCAGGAGACTCGCTTGAGCCCAGGAGTTGGAGATTGCTGTGAACTATAATGCCATGGCACTCTACCCAGGGCGACAGCCTGAGGCTCTGTCTCAAAAAAAAGTATATATATACATATATAATAATAAAAATAAAATTAATGGATTTTAGTTTTGAGAAAAGTTAGGTTTATAGGTACATTGAACAGATGCATATAGATGTATATAGAATTACTATTTATCTATGTATCTATTTAACTTTATTCATCTATTTTTTATCTGTTTCTTTATCTATTTATTCATTTATTTAAAAACAAGGTCCTGCTATGTTGCCCAAGCTAATTTTGAAGTCTTAGCCTCAAGCAGTCCTACCTCAGCCTCCCCGAGTGTACCAGTTTTTATTTTTACACACACACACTTACATGTCAAATGACCTCATTTACTAAATGACAGGATCGAGTGGGGGCTTCCCCCGAGGCCTGCCTGCCCCCCATCTGGAGACCCACGTCTTGCGGGGTGGGGCTTAGGGGCCTCACGGAACCTGTCTGATCTGCACCCTGGGCTCACTCTCCTCCCACAGAAGACAGCCTCTTGGTTCCCGGCAACAGGGTGGTCTTCTCGTCCTACCCGGGCACCATCTTCTCCTGTGATGACTTCTACATCCTGGGCAGCAGGCTGGTGAGTTCCCTCTCTTGTCTCCTCTGTCCCTGGAGATGTTTCTCTCCCAACATTGCTGGACCAGCATCGACGGGGCTGTGGTCTAGTGCTGGTTGCTGGGCAGGAACTGGTGGCACAGTGGAGAAAAAAAGTGGATGTAGTTTCCACCTGCCATCCTGGGCCCAGACTCATCCTTCCCCTGCCCTGGGACTTGGACCACCACAAAGGTCTGCTGAAATGCAGATTCCCAGTTCGCACATGGGGTCTCTAAAACCTATAGCTGTCCTGGGGCTGTGCATTGTATCGCTGACCTGGGGACCTCTGGGGACATCCTTGATCTCAGTGGCCTCATTTTGTTTTGATGTATTCAGGATGAATCTCCCTTCTCTCTCCCTGCCTTCCATCCTGCTTTCCCTAGAATCCACTGATCTGGCCAGGTTTTCTGAATAGAGGTTGTTTACAATATGTTGTCTTTATCGTTTTTCCTGGCTGGGGTCCAAGCTCCTTTAGAAATCTGTTCCTGGCACCCCCAGCCAAAGCAGTGAGCCCTGTGATCTCCAGGGCAACGCTGCAAGGGAGAAAAACATCACTTTAAAAAATGCCCTTGGGAGAGGGCCAGCTCCCTGTGGGTCTCGGAGGGAAGGGACTCTTCTTGTCTGTACTATTCCTTTTTCCTTTCTTTCTTTAAGACAGGTTCCCGCTCTGTTTCCCAGACTGGAGTGCAGTGTTGTGATCATAGCTCACTGAAATCTCAAATTCTGGGGCTTAAGCAATCCTTCTGCTTCAGCCTCCCAGGATGCTAGGACCATAGTAGGCATGTGCCACTATACCTAGCGAATTTTTATTGTTTCTATAGAAATAGGGTACTTGCTATGTTGCCCAAGCAGGTCTTCCACTGGCCTCAAGTGATCTGCCCACCTGGGCCTCCCAGAGTGCTGGCCTCTTTTTTCTAAGTATGGAACAAGACATGAGAGGGTCAGGCAGTGGGTGAAGGACCCCTGCACTGTGACCCGGGGGTGGGGGGGGAAGGGAGTGAGGCAGTTGGAGTTTCATCCAGTTACCTGGAAAGGATCAGGGCAGGAAACTTCTCTTCCCTCCAGGTCCCTAACTGTTCTGTGCCATGTACCCCTTTGGCAATCTGGGAGATGAGTGACCCCCTTCTCAGAACAGAGTTTATAAATGCAAAAGCTGAAATACATAGGATTATACAAGAAACCAGTTACACTGAAATGTGATTATCATAATAATATGATAGAAATAAACTTTAAATGTATATGTGCTGCTTTATTAACACATTGTATAGTAGCAGCAAATGTGGTAACTACCAAAAACTGGAAGTAGAAAGAAGCATAAATGATATTTTGAAATACACACAGCCCTGTAGTCTGGTGGGAAAACACCTGTGGTTTCTATTAGTGACCGTCTCCGGTACTGCTAATGCCGTGTGGTATGCTGTCCGTGTTAGCAGTGGAAGGAAATGCTTGATTTCAGTTTGATGTTAGTGCAAATAAAGATGTGACTTTTTTTCCATCCAAGTTTATAGACTCCCTGAGTCCTGCCCCAGGTTAAAGACTTGAGTCCCTGGAGGCTTTTGAGGCTGAGCTGGTCTGATCCTGCCAATGGCTTTTGATGTGAAGAGAGGCTGATCTAGATACAAGGTACAGGAAGGAGAAGAAACTGTTCGAACCTGGGCATGATTATTGAAAGGCTTGCTTTCTAAGTGTCCTCTTTAAAAAAAAAAAATCACACTTAACGCATGCTGCTCTCTTAGCTGTTTTCAGCTTCTCTGTATAAAAAAGGAGGAAACAGGATAATAAATATCCTGCCACAGAGCAGGGAACAAACACTGATTTAAGAGTTGGAAGTTTGGGATTGAATCTTGCCCCTTTCCACATAGCAGCTGTGAACTCTGGCAAGTTCTTTGACTTCTTCCCATCTCAGTTTACCTGTCAGTCAGAAGGGACCTCAGTATGTGTGCTATGTTTTTTCCCAAAAGGGTTATAAAAGCTAATTAAGATTGTGTTTGTGCAAAGTCTTCCTACGCTAGGAAAACCTAACTGGTTACGTGTATAAGGATGGCTGGCATTGTTATTTGAAGCTAATTGTGCCTAGTGGACACATTTTTTTTTTTTTTTTTTTGAGACAGAGTCTCACTTTTTGCCCTGGGTGGAGTGCCATGGTACTGTAGCTCACAGGAACCTCAACTCCTGGGCTCAAGCAATCCTCCTGCTCAGCCTTCTGAGCAGCTGGGACTACAGGCGCCCACCACAAGGCCTGGTTATTTTTTCTACATTTAGTAGAGATGGCGTCTTGCTCTTGTTCAGGCTGGTCTTGAACTTCTGAGCTCAAGGTAGCTCAGAGTGCTGGGATTACAGGTGTGAGCCGCTGTGCCCAGCCCTGGCGCACATCTTTTAAAATCAGACCAGTGATTCTCCACCAGGTGTAGGCTCAGTGTACATCCATGGAAAAGCATGTTAGCATTTCTGGAGGCACAGAGATTCGGAATATTGGGCAATTTTATATTTAGAACCTCTATATTCCTAATTCGTACTAGAGAAAACAAAGTTCCACAAAGTTGTCTTGGCTGTTAACATGAGTTTTGTTGTTCTTAACAAACAAGGAGGAGATGGAGAAGGGGGAAGAGGAATTGTAGACAATGCGGGGGGGGGAGTCTCATGTGTTCCAAGACTAGAAGGAGACAGGACGGGGCCTCTTCCTCCTGCTGCAGAGTCTCTCAGGGCCCTGGCCGCAGGGACTGCCGGGCAGACAGCATGGAGGCACCTGACTCCCTGCAGAGGCACAGGGAAGGGCTGGGGTGGGTCTTTCCAGGGAAACTGTTGGCCAACTTGTACCACTTACAGCTGCCTCAGGGGCTGTTCCCTGGGCAGAGCTAGGTGGAGGCTTGACCCTGAACTCCTCAGTGCTGATCCAAGGAACCAGTGAGGAACATGGGCCTAAACTGGGATACGAGTTTAAAAAAAAAACTATTCAATACTCAACTTAGAAGTCATAACTGATGCAGCACTGCCGCTTGGTGACAGGGTGCCCAGATTGTGCAGTACCCTCTTGACTCCCACAGGTAACTCTGGAAACCACCATTGGCAACAAGAACCCGGTCCTATGGAAGTACGTGCAGCCCAGGGGCTGTGTGTTAGAGTGGGTGCGCAATGTCGTGGCCAACCGTCTGGCCTTGGACGGGGCTACCTGGGCAGACGTCTTCAAGAGGTTCAACAGTGGCACGTGAGTGGGCTCCTGGCCCTGTGCAATAAACCAACCTTCCCCTTGATACTCAGGTCCTAGGGGACCCAAAGTGGCCCCAGGGCCACAGCCCCCACACCCTCTGCAGAGTCCTCTCATGGATCTTCACCTGAATGGAAGGAGTCCTCATGTCCCCTCCCTCATTGTATGCATGAGGAAACTGGAGCTCTGGGAGCAAAAAGATCTGTGCTTCTAGTGCACGCTGCTCAGTCCAGGAAGGGGGCTCCTTGGAAGTGAGACAGAAAGAGAAGTTGGAACTCGAGGGCTCTGCGCATTCTGGGGTGGGTGGGTGGCAGTACCTGTGAGCCAGAGACATTTGGGTAGTGCAGGGTCTTGGAGTGTCTGTCAGAGGAACTGACCTTTGTCCTGATAAGCACTAGGGTTCCATAGCATATTCTGGAATAGGCCAGCAGCATTACGAGAGAGGGGTTTACAGGTACCTGGCCAAGCTGCAGTGTCAGGGTGACAGTTGAATGGCTGGATATCCCCAACCCCACTGCCCCTGTGGAGCTGTGTGGGGCCTTGGGGGCCAGGGAGGCTGGGGCAGTGCTTCCAGGCTCTGTTCAGTCCTGGTTCCTTGGGCATGGCAGGTACAACAACCAGTGGATGATTGTGGACTACAAGGCATTTATTCCCGGCGGGCCCAGCCCAGGGAGCAAGGTGCTCACCATCCTGGAGCAGATCCCGTGAGTACCCTGGGAAGGAGGGGCAGGGTGCTCTGGGCAGAAGGAACCATCTAGGCAAAGGCCTGGGGCCCGGCTGGGATCGTGTGGAAAGGGAGAAGGAATCTAAGGAAAGAGAGTCTAGGAGAGAAAGCCGTGCCTGGCTGTAGCTGAAGGTTCAGGACATAATCAATACCTCAGACAGACATTTGGGCTCCATGATCACCATTTAGGAGCTCAAGCCTCCTACAATGGTGTGCATTCCTTGTATCATCATTCCAGTTCTGCTCTGGGTCTACAAAAAATTTCTGGAGCCATACATATACCCTCTGATTTCTCCTTTTCTTAGTCGTATATGGCCTAGAAAAGCTGTACAATAATCCAACAATAAAAATAAAGGCAAAGTAGACTGTAAGGGTGGAGACATGAATGGATTACCAACAAGAGGACCAGCAGAAATCTCTGATAAAAAGAAAGACCAAAGTGATTTTCCCAAAGGAGTTCATCACTTTTAAAATGGACCTGACGATATAAAGCACCTTCTTTGTGATTGTCCCTGACCATTTTCACTGAGACCAGAATTCTGGGTAGATAGATTAGGTATTTACCTGATATGAATCAGGAAAATATACCGATATTTGAAATGTAGTTAGTTATATTTAATGACCTCATTCCTGAGTTCCTTTTTCATTAATGTAGCATTAATTTATTTCTACTTTTGCTGTTTTAATAATATGGACAAAATAGAAGATCTGTGCCAAGAAAAAAAAATACCTCAGCCAATAGGGAGCCATCAGGGGTTCTTGCACAGGGCAGTGCTCACCATAGCCCCATTTCTGACCACCTCTGCCCCATTTCTTCTGGGTGCCAGGGGCCTGGTGGTGGTGGCGGACAAGACCTTGGAACTCTACCAGAAGACCTACTGGGCCAGCTACAATATACCGTATGTGCCCTCTCTCCCCCGTCCCTGTCAGCCTCACCGCTTGCTCAACTCTGTGTGGGTGAAGGTTCCTTCCCAGGTGATATTGTTTTTTTGTTTTTTTGAGACAGAGTCTCACTATGTTGCCCTTGGTAGAGTGCTGTGGTATCACAGCTCCCAGCAATCTCCAACTCTTGGGCTTAAGCAATTCTCCTGCCTCAGCCTCCCAAGTAGCTGGGACTATAGGCGCCTACCACAATGCCCAGCTATTTTTTTGTTGTAGTTGTTTAGCTGGCTTGGGCTGGATACGAACCCGCCACCCTTAGTGTATGTGGCTGGTGCCGTAACCACTGTGCTATGGGCGCCTAGCCCCCGTGATATTGTTAAACCCATAGAGCACAGAAACCCCATCCTGTCCCCTCCTCTGGCCTGGAAAACCCTGAGTTTTGTGGTATAGTTGTGTGGCTTACATTAGCATTTACATGACTTCCCAGTTCCTGCACCCACTACAGCGTGGTGGCTGCACTCAGGGACTGACCCCTGCCAAGGTCTCCAGCTGGATCTTGGGGCCCCATTGGCTCTACCTGGGTTATCTCATTTGAGCCTCATGACTACTACACATGGTAACTGTTATATCCTGTTCCCATTTCACAGATGATGAAACTGAGGCCCTCAAAAGAGTACCTAACTTTCCCAAGGTTCCCCTGCTGGTAAATGGTGAAGTCAGGGTTTGAACCCATGTCTTGGGACCCCAGAGCCCAAACACAGTCACCACCAGCACAAACAAAAGATGTTATTCCTGTTCTCCTGACAGTCTTAGTTGTTAGTGACAATGTGGCAACAGCAGGATGAGGCTGTTCTTGTCCCCGGCAGGTCCTTCGAGACTGTGTTCAATGCCAGTGGACTGCAGGCCCTGGTGGCCCGGTATGGGGACTGGTTTTCTTATGATGGGAGCCCCCGGGCCCAGATCTTTCGGCGGAACCAGTCGCTGGTGCACGACATGGACTCCATGATCCAGCTAATGAGGTAGGTGATGGCTGGGTGGCAGGTGGTGGAGGGTGAGCCCAGAGCCATGCAGAACTGTATCTGTGCACTTTACTGTACCAACCTACTCAGACCTCACAGCCCGCCCTGGGGGCTCAGCAGGGAGTGGTCGAGTGTTTGACATCGGTGCAGCAGCAGCCACCCTCATGTCACAGGGAGCGCGCTGAACATCTGCCGCACAACCACCTGTGCTGGGCTCTGTGCTTGGTGCTGGGGCGACAGGCACAAAACCTGTTCTCTACTGTCCTGGGGAGCATCCTGCCTCTGGGAGGTAAAGAAACCCACCACGAGTGCAGGGTGCCTCACCTGGTTTGGGTGGGGGGCAGAGAGGCTTCCCTGAGGAAGGGGTACTGAAGCAGAGAGCTGAGTGATAGGTGGGTAACTAGACTAGGGGTGATGACCCCAGGCAAAGAAGCTGTCACAATTGACAGCTGGTGGCATGAGGGCCTGGGCAAATCAAAGGCCAGCGGCTGTGGCTTGGGGCTGCCACCATGAGGCATTGGCCCCATCCTTGGCCTCTCCTTCCCAATGTGGCAGTTGTTTCTTCTTCTCCCCCATCCAGGTACAATGATTTCCTCCACGACCCACTGTCACTGTGCCAGGCCTGCAACCCTCAGCCCAATGGGGAGAATGCCATCTCAGCCCGCTCCGACCTCAACCCAGCCAACGGCTCCTACCCTTTCTCAGCCCTGTGCCAGCGCTCCCATGGGGGCATCGATGTGAAGGTACTCCCCCACTCCTGGGAGGAGGATGGGGTGGAGGGGCCTGTAAGGCTGAGTCAGAGCCGGGCTGTGATTGGGGTCAAAGTCAAGGTAATGGTATAGTTTGAGACCAGGTTCAGAGCTGGGCTCTGGGGGTGAAGGCTGGTGGGGCCTCGGCCCAGGCTTAGCCTGCTGCTCTGCTCTGGCCCGCAGGTGACCAGCATGTCATTGGCCAAGGCTCTGAGTCTGCTGGCGGTCAGCGGCCCCACGTGGGACCAGGTGCCCCCCTTCCAGTGGAGCACTTCACCCTTCAGCAGCCTGCTGCACATGGGCCAGCCTGACCTCTGGAAGTTCTTGCCCATAGAGGTCTGGTGGGACTGAGGCTCCAGCCCACTCTGCTGCCTTCACCCCTGCTGACTCACAGGGGCCCCACCTGCTACCAGTCCCAACCTCTGCCCCACCCCTGAGAAGGGGGTTGGCCCCTGTGTGCACTGAGCTGGGACAGGGTCTACCAGGATCGTTCTCTGGGTCATCTCCTCCAGGGCAGGGCAGGGGGCCTGACAGGCTCTGAACTGGCTCGCCCCATCCCTTAAAGTGGGTGAGTGGCACTTGACTCCTCTGCTTCCCTGGGTTTCTGTCTCTCTGCTGCTTCTATCTCTGTCTTGCTCCCCTTCAGGGCTTGGGAGGAGCCTGGCATTAGGCTCTGGGACCCTTCGGTGGGCAGGAGGGGCTGTTCTGGTCGCTGCCTCGCAGCCTGGTTCTCACTGGTGGCAGTGGTACTGGTGAGGTTTCAGCCTCAGGTCCTGGGCGTCATCTCTGGTCAGTGACGCTCCTCCCAGCCCTCGCCTCCAGCCCATCTGCTCCCCCAGGAGGCAGCCCCCTCCTCTCCCTCTCTGGCCAGCTTCCTTGAGGACAGAAACTTGAAAACAAACCAAAACCAAAGTCTCTGGCCACGAGTGGCTGGAGGGTCCTCAGTGTCCTCCCTCTAGGGCAGGTGAGAACGTCAGCCCCCACATTCCTGCCTTGTGCCCCCACCCCAGCCCAGCCTGGGCCTGCCCCGAGCCTCAGCTCCCCTGCACGGGGACATAAACCATAGGCCACCATTAAACAAAAGAGGCTGTGGCCCCTGTGCTGTGCTTCTTGGGGCAGTGGGGAAGGTGGGGGTGGCACCTTTCCTCCTCTCCGGTTTGGGTTCTGCACCATTTACAGCTTCTGTCTGTCCTTCTATCGATTCACTCATCTGCCAGCCCACTCCCTCACTGTCCATCTGTACAGCCTCCCACCTGTCCATCCATCTTCCATGCATCCACCTATCTACTTATCCAACATCCATCCATCCACCTATTCACCCACTTATCACTCAGCCAGCCATCCATCCATCCATCCACCTGCCAAACTTCTGTCCATCCACCTATTTGTCCACCCCCCATCCATCTATGCACCCATTCCTCCCTCTACACACCTCCACTCGTTCATCCACATCCACCTGTCTATTCATTTTCCGTCCATCCATCCATATCCATTCATTGGTCCAGCTCTCCATCTATCCAGGTGTTCTGGGTCCTCCTCGGGGGTCCTGTTAACCATCCCCACTGTCCTGTATGGTACTGCGAGGTGTGGACCCACACAGACAGATTCCCTCCCTGTCTGCTCTCATGCGTACTCTCCCAGTCCTGTGTGCTTTGGGGAGTGGAAAGCACTGGGTGTGAATCGTGTCTCCACATCTTACTAGCTGTGGGCTCAACGTCTCTGAGCCTTGATTACTTCATCTGTAAAATGGGTTAATGATGAACAGCATTTCCCTGGGGAGTGTGATGCAGCCCACATGGGGCCTCACACTCTAACATTCT
Organism: Arctocebus calabarensis; assembly: GCA_963573935.1. Classification (NCBI taxonomy): domain Eukaryota; kingdom Metazoa; phylum Chordata; class Mammalia; order Primates; family Lorisidae; genus Arctocebus; species Arctocebus calabarensis. The sequence continues at coordinate 13,128 of CAUYON010137437.1, read as the reverse complement.
TTCATTGACAAATACTGAGCCCCTAGTTCACACTAGGTGCTGTTAGGAGGTCCGAGGGTACCTTGTAAGAAAAGGTACAAAGACTCCCTTCTCCCCAGAAGTTTGCCTTGGGGAGATAGCAAACAAAATAAACAAACATGCAGCTATAAAGCGCTGATAAGTGCTGTGGAGAAAATTAAGCACAGTTGGAGGCCAGGGTTGGATTTGCTTTTTCTTCTCACTGTATCTTCACAGCCTCTGCCATCTGGGAACTGACTTGTGGTTTTAAAAACTTAACTTTCTGCCAGTGCATTTCCCAACTCCATAGAGAGCATTTTCATGCCCTGAGTCTCAGTGTTCTGGTGACAGCCCTGTTAGGAGGGAGAGGCTGGGATCTTCACTTGTGTTTTGCAGATGAGGAAGCTGATGTGGGGAGAGAAAAGTGATGTGCCCAAAGTCTCCAGACCTGGGCACCTTGGAGCCAGGGTTGGGGCCCAGCCCTCCTTCCCCATCTCCTTGTGACAGTGCAGGTGGAACAGGGGTCACATCCACGGTGTGCCAGTCCTGTCCATTTGACAGAAGAGCAAGCGGAGGCTCAGGGTGGTGGAACTTGCCTAGGGTCACTCTAGTTATTCCCTGGAGTGAGTCTGGCCTCTCTCAGTGTCTTGGGAGGTGGGGTTGGTCGTGAAGTCAGGCTGACACTGAGCAGAGTGTGGGGGTTCGTGCAGTTTTTCCCACACTGGGGCTTCAGCTGACCCACATTACAGGGGCGGTTGCACTTGGCCTCTGGGTGCTGGGAGTTTCCCACAATTGCCAGCTTTGGGGTGGCAGCTGCAGGCCCATCTGTGGCTCTGTACTCCCCTACAGGCCAAGGCTCTGGCCACTAGTCTGCTCCAGCCTACCGTGCTGCGGCACCTCCTCTAGCAGGCAGGGGTGTCTGTGTGCCTTGCCCCTTTTGAGGGGTTTCGTGCTTGGCTCAGGTGGGGACAGTGGAAACCAGAAGCAATCCTATTCCCAACGGATTTTCCTGAACTATTTCAGTCTCACAGTACGCCCCAGGAAGCAGTCTGGGGCCCTGGGGTGACTCGATTCCCCGTCTCTACCATCCCTCCCTCATGTCACTGGCCCCAGGTTCTTAAGGTGCATGTGCTGCCCCTCCTTAGTGCGACGCAGGTCAGCCTGCCTCCGAGTGGCTTTGGGATGGGTTTCCCACTCTGTCCTTGAAACTTTGCAGCCCTGGCATTTATAGGGGGATGGGAGCCTGCGAGCCCAAGCAGATCAGAGTGGTTCTTAAACTTCACTTTGAACTTGGGGTCCCCTTCAAAGCACCCTAGAGGCTGCTATAGGTGAGACATTCCTGAGTGGAGGTTGGTGTGTGTGTGTGTGGGGTCCCTCTGTGCCCTTGAGGCAGCCCCTGCAATTCCTCTTATACAGGGCCTTCAGCTTCTGCTTTAGTTGGAAGAGAAAGTTCCATGTTTTAAGAAGGTTTGGGTGACACTGACCTCAAGTCTACCCACCCCTTCCCTGTCCCAGAGGTGGGTGTCCAATGTCAGTTTGCACCTTCCCTTCCGTGGGTATGTGGTGAAATCATTTTGACTCACAGGAAGGCCTTCTCATCAGAACGAGATCAGCCTCACCTGCCTGCTGCTAGTTCTGCCTTCTGTCCCACCCAGGGTCCCTCTTGTTTAGCTACCTGCTCCCTGTGGTTGGAGGATGTCTCCTCCCCTCCCGGCACACGAGCCCAGCTGGAGCCTGGGCCCTGGCTTTGCTGTGGGGTGTGGGTGAGTGGGGTGAGTGAGCTGAGACCAGGCTTGGGGTGGGAGACGGGGAAGGCAGAAGGTAGCTGCTAATGGAAAAACTCAGAGAAAAAGATTCTTGGTTTCATAAATACATCATTTTCAATGAAAAAGTTTACATCTTAGAAAAACAAGTAAATGTGGGGATTGGGCTTCTGGGAAGGAAGGACAAAATCGTTCTTCAACCCTGGATTGAGGCGCTGTCTACCTTGCCCGGGGGAAAGGCTGGGGTGGGGCTACCGCACCCACCCAGCTCTAGGGACCTGGCATATTTGCAGGCAGTTGTCATTCCAGCAGAGTAGCCAAGGACAGGCACAGAGCAGTCACAGAGATGCCAAAGAGCCCCATCGCAGCCTCACTGGCCACTGACCTTCCAGCCCCTCTGCACAGTGGGCTTATGACAAGAAGCTACCCTGCCAGCCCAGGGGCCTCAGGCTCACAACCAAACAAGAATATTTACAATGAGGTGCTGGATAAAACTCCAGCCCCTCCAGGGTCTCCTGGGCTAGGAGAGGATACGTGGGTGAGGGTCCTCACTTGAGCAGCCCATTCTTCATGCCCAGCTGTTCCTTGAGGGCCCGCAGCTGGGCCAGGCTGATGTTGCTGCCCCCACAGACGATGACCACTAGTGACTGCAGGGGGACTCGGAGCTTCCCCTCCCCTTGCAGCTTCTGCACCACGCGACTGTAGACAGCGGCCAGGGCCGCCCCGCAGGCCGGCTCCACCAGGATCTTCTCATCATCTGCCAGAGAAGTGGCATGGCAAGGGTGTGGCCTATGTCCCCAGAGCCGCTGGTAGGGCTGAGGAATGCTGTCAGCTCTGGTCACGACACAGGTTGTAGACCAAACCTCCCATCGTCACCCTAGATGGGACCTTCTAAGCCTGACCGGGCCTGGGGCATATAAATGCTGACACTGGTAAAATGATCATGATTGCCTGAGTGCTGTTTTGATCCTAAGGTATCATCTGAGCAAGAATGCTGTTGGTTAATTAACTGAGTTAGCTGCAGATACAGGAGAATTAAGTGGCAGAATAAATGCTACTTTTTTTTTTTTTTTTAATTTAGTAACAGGGTCTCTGTAGCCCAGGCTGGGATGCTGTGGTGCATTCATAGTACATTATAACCTCAAACTCCTGGGCTCAAGAGATCCTCCTGTCTCAGCCTCCCAAGTAGCTGGGAATACAGGCATGTACCACCACACCTGGCTAATTAAAAGGGTTTTTTTAGAGACAGAGTCTCACTTTATCACCCTCAGAAGAGTGCTCTGGTGTCACAGCTCACTGCAACCTCCAACTCCTGGGTTTAGGCGATTCTCTTGCCTCAGCCTCCCCATTAGCTGGGACTACAGGCGCCTGCCACAATGCCTGGCTATTTTTTGTTGTTGTTGCAATTTGGCTGGGGCCATGTTCAAACCCGCCATCCTCGGTATATGGGGCTGGTGCCCTACCCACTGAGCCACAGGCACTGCCCCCCAGGCTGGTCTTGAACTCCTGACTCAAACAATTCTCTCTTCTCAGCCTCTCAAAGTATTGGGATTACAGGCATCAGCCACTATGCCGGGATTTTTTTCCCCTTCTGTCATCCCTGTCCTCTAGGCTGAACCTAGAAAGAGTCCAACTTAGTTATAGACCCACTTCTGAGTCCAACTCTTGAGTCCTATGCTTTCCTTTTTTTTACCTTGGCTACCAGGAAGCTCAGAATCAACATTTTACATATTCCATTATTGTTCCCTACTGCCATAGTTATCAGGCTTTTTCATTTGTGGCTTTCACTTTTCTATTTTTACATTGTATTGTATAATAGTATCTTCCATTAATGGAATGTACTATGCAGGAATGGAAGACAGAATTGTGAAGAAAATTTCGGGTGAGTGGGATCCCTTGACATTTAGCTCTTGAGAGGATTTGGTACCTACCCACAAACTTCTCAATGGCGGCCACAGCCTCCTGGTCCGAGATAACTTCAGGGAAAATGGGGTGTTCCTGGAACAGTTTCAGGGCCTGACCTGCCACGGTCTTCACACCCAGTGCCTTAGCAACACTAAGAGAGATGGGGACAGAGAAGGACATGGAGATGGAGGAAACAGGAGAGAGAAGAGGAGACAGAGTAGGCATAACCTCTGAGCTGCACAGCGCTGAAAAGCCCCAGGGGCTCTTCAAGCTGGGGTGTGTGGAGGGGGGTCTTCTGATAAGGCACACATTGGATTGGGAGTAAAGAGCATCCTATTCTGTTCAACAATGAGTCGGGAGTGAATGTCTAAAAGGACCTTTTTTCTGCTACGGCTTCCCAGCTCTGGTCTTTGCTCCCACCTTGACTCCCACCTGGCTAACTCTCACTAAGCTTAGCACCATTCTGCCTGCCCACATCCTGGCCTGTCCCTGAAGGCTCGGGAATAAGGCCACTTCCTCCAAGGAGACTGCTCAGCCCCATGGCTCTGTGTGGAATTCTCAAACTTAGGACTTCTTGAGAAAGTGTTAAGTGCCAAGCACTCCACAAACACAATTTAATTATCACAACAACTTTTGCTGTTATTGGTTCCATTTTATAGAAGGGGAAACAGAAGCAGAGAATGTACTTGCCCAAGGTCACATGCCTAGGGAGTGGTGGCACTGGCTCTGGGAATAGGATCTGCATAAGTCTAGCACCCGCACTGGTAACCAACATCTGATGCTGTCCCCAGCTTCCAGTGTGACCACTGGTCCTATTCCCCACTCAGCTCCCTCTCACTTTCCCTCCTCATCCATAAGCATCTTGAGGGCCTGGGCCCCCTCAGCCCTCAGGCAGTACATGGCTCACAGTAGGCACTCAGCCAGGGCTCCTTTGTTCCCTAGAGTGGAAGCATAGGCCAACACAGCAGCTCTGGTACCAGGCTCAGGAATCCAGAAGTTCTTAAATGGACTCAGTCTTCTCCCTATCTACATCAGAGACTCTGCCAGAACATCCCTTCTAGCTGCACACATGAACTTTTGGTATAAAGACATATTCTAGCCTCACTTACAGCTAGGTGTGGCCATGTAACTAAGTTCTGGCCAGTGAGAGGTAAGTGGAAGTGTGTCTGTGTCTGTCTTTAAAGGATGGAGCATAGCCTTCTCTCCTTGCTTTCTTCTTGTGAGATGGGATGTGGGTGTGATAGTTGGCATTCAGGCAGCCCTTTTGGACCATAAAGTCACATTGGCTAAGGATGGTAATGCAACAAACTCAAGGGTCCCAGGACCCTGCGTCCATGGAGTTGCTCCTGAACTGTCCATCTCTAGATTTTGTTCTTATATGACAGAAATAAAGTTCAATCCTGCTTAAGCCATTGTTATTTTGAGTTTTGTGTAATTAAACACCATCTGTCAACAGTTTGGGACTGTGATATGAACTCCTTGGGAACAAGAGCTGTGTTTAATCAATATGAGACTTTTGTGCAAGGAAGTGTGACATAGTACAGAATCACCAGAGTCAACAGATTGAGTTTGGGTGCCCGTTGTACCACTCACTATGTGACTCTGGGGAAATGACCAAAGTCTGTCCTGTAAAATGAGTGTCTACCTTAAAACCAGAACTGTGGGGTACATGTGTCCCCCATTCTTGCTGGGCACCTTGGGGAGGCACCCCAGCTGCTCACCTGGTAATCTTGGGCAGGGAAACGAGCTTGCCTGCTGCAGTTGCGGCATGGAAGCTGTGGGCGCCGAAGGTCTCCATGGCGATGACGGGCACGTCCCCCCAGCCCACCTCCTGCAGCCCCTGGACCACTCCGCACAGCAGACCCCCTCCACCCACTGACAGCACGATGGCCCCTGGCTTTGTGCTCAGGGTCTCCTTCAGCTCCTTCACAATGGAAGTGTGGCCTTCCCTAGAGGGGATGGGAGGGGGTGGCAAGTCAGGGATGGGCTTCCTGGAGACACCAGGCAGGGACCCAGGACACACCAGCTCAGGTTTGCACTTGACTTCATCTCAGACAGCTGATGGGCTCAGCTGATGGGCTCCCCTCCTGCCTCAGCCTCCTGAGCATCTGGGACTACAGAAGCCCACCATGACACTCAACTAATTTTTCTATTCTTAGTAGAGATGGGGTCTCACTCTTGCTCTGAGCTCAAGGGACCCTCCCACCCCAGCCTCCCAGAGTGCTGAGATTGCAGGTGTGAGCCACCACTCCCGGCCCATGTATTTGCTCTTGGATGTGTTTTGTGTGCAGAGCCATAGAAAACAGGCATTTGGTGCACGTGCATCTACCCGTGTGGGTCTTTGTGTGTGCGCACACTCACACTTGTACTTGATGGTGTCCGCCCCAGTGAGAGGGTCTGTGCACACACATGTGCGGCTGCTGGGTATGATGATGGGGCCCAGTGATGAAGGGGTGGCTGCCACCTATACCAGGTGATCCTGAGCTCCACGTACCAGATGAGGGGGTCATCAAAGGGGGGAACATAGACCCAGCCTGGGTTGTTTTTCGCCAGGGCCTTGGCCAGCTCGAAGGCTTCATCCAACATCTGTAAGTGCATCAGGGAGACAGGAGGGGTGAGGCACTGGGGGAGACTCTGTCCAGCCACCAGGTGCCCTCCATTGCCCCTGCCCTGGGTCAACACTCACCTCACCCACCACCTTGACTGTGGCCCCTTCATTCTTGAGTCGCTCAATAGTGAGTGCAGGTGTGGTGCTGGGCACGACAATGGTGGCAGGGATGCCCAGTCTCCTGGCAGCATATGCAGCCGCCATGCCTGCATTGCCCGCTGCCAGGGGAGAGTGTGTCTATGAGGAAGGGTCTGGGAGCAATGTGGGGCTCTGGATTCTCCTCTAACCCAAGGTGACTACTGGCCTCCCCCTAGAATTCCAGACTGGGGACTTCCACAAATGTTTGTAATGGCTCAACGCTGGAGCCCAGAGAGTTGGCGGGCCTGGCCTGGGACACACAGCAGAGGGTGGGAGTGGGGAGCAGGGCACTTACCCGAGGAGCAGACAAAGTGTTCACAGCCTTGCTCAGCCCACTGCAGAGACAAGAGGGGCGGATCAGGTCTCCTCCCGGCCCCCGCCTGGCTCCTTCCCTCCCACCTGAAATATCTTCCAGTGATTCCGACTGACACTGACCTCTTCCTCCTTCATTCAGAATCTGGTCTGCCCTAGACTCAGACTGCATCTTCCCTCTCCAAAATGACTGGCTCAGGGAAGGGTGGGGGAAGAAGCATCTGAGGGTTCTGGGATTGGTCCATAGATCCCAGGGGGTGCCCCTTAACCAGAGACGCCCTAATGGTGGACACTCAGCGGCCTGCCCTGGAATTCCTGGAAGGAAGACTTGTTACCACCACCTGCCGCCTGGGTGATGCAGACCCTGTCTCGTACCATTTTGCAGAGGTGCCCGATGCCTCGGATCTTGAAGGAGCCAGAGGGCTGGGCACTGTCCATCTTGAGGTAGACACTGGTGCCTGCCACTTTTGACAGGGCCATGCTGTCACGGATGGGCGTCTTCACATGCAGGGGTTCTCCTGAGGTCATTTCTGGGAGAAAGAAAAGAAACCCAGAGGGTCAGGAGAGCTAGCCCTCCTGGTGCCAGCAGCTGCCTTCCAGTGGACAGTGTGACCCCTTCCTTCACCTCCCAGTCAGCATCTTGGAGACCTGGGTTCAAATCTCAAGTGGGCCACCTACTCACCATGTGACACGAGACAGGTAATCCCCCTCCCCCCACAGCTTCAGCTCTCTTGTCTGTAAAATTGGGAGAAGGATTGTCCCCCCACCCCCGCCGACTTCTGCACACCTGATACCCCATGCTGAAATCCTATGCAGACTTTGAAGCTTTCAAAAATCAGGAGGCAGAGGTGGATTTGCATGGGCTGATTCAGAGTGAACTAAAGATGGTTAAGCAAAGGCCGGACACTGGGAATAGCCTTCTTATGTAAAAAATGCAGGAACGCACATATATATCCACAAATGTTCATGTGCACAGAACCTCTCAGGAAACACATATAAAACTGTCAGGGCAGAGGCCTCTGGGAAGAGCTGTACCCGGATTCATGGCACACCTTTTGTGCTGTTTGAATATTTTACCATGTTCTTATGTTACATATTTAAAATACTCTTTAAAAAACTAACCTAGGGGGTGGCACCTGTGACTCAAAGGAGTGGGGTGCTGGCCCCATATGCTGGAGGTGGCAGGTTCAAACCCAGGCCCAGCCAAAAACTGCAAAAAAAAAAGAATTTAAAAACTAACATAGGATGGTGGGCACCTGTAGTCCTAGCTACTTGGGAATAGTCTGAAGGCTGAAGCGGGATGATCACTTGAGCCCAGGAGTTTGATATTACTGTGAACTGGGCTGATGCCATGGCACTATAGCCTGAGCAACACAGTGAGACTCTGTCTCAAAAAAAAAAAAGTTTGGAAAAAGAAAAAAAAATGAATAAAAAGAGAGAGAGAAAAACTAACTCAGGAAAGCCCAGCATCCAGGTAGGACAAGAGAACGTGGGCCCTGGAGCCCATGAAGTTTTACGGCTGTTAATTCATTTACTCCTCCTCATAATCCTAGGACGTGGCTGATGGGGAAACAGGCTCAGGCTGCACTTTCCAGGGTGGCCACCTTGAGCTCTTCTGGTGTCACACACACTTCTCGCAATGCAGTGTTGCTTTCTTTTTTTTTGGAGACAGAGTTGCACTATGCTGCTATCGGTACAGTGCTATGGCATTACAGCTCACAGGAACCTCAAACTCTAGGGCTTAAGTGATTCTCTTGCCTTAGCCTCCCAAGTAGCTGGGACTACAGGTACCTGCCACAACACCCGGCATTTTTCTTTCTTTTTTTTTTGTAGTTGTCATTGTTGTTTAACAGGCCAAGGCCAGGGTTGAACCTGCCAGCTCTGGTGTATGTGGCCAGCACCCTAACTTCTGAGCGACAGGCGCCAAGCCCAGTGTTGCTTTTCTCAATGACAGATGGAGCCTAGGTTTTCTGCCCTTGAACCCCGAGCTCCTGTGACTGCAGTGGAAGTGGTACTATGTGACTTCCAAGCAGCGGTGTGCTGGTAAATGTTTAGTGATCAACTCTCCAAAGGAAAGGAAAGCCCTGATTCATAGCATGTGCCAGTTTCCACGATGTGTGTGTACTTACTAGGGTCAGTGCCAGACTACCAGAGAGCAGCTGGGAAGAGATGGGCATGCTCCCTGGAGCCTTCCTGGGCCTATTCTATCACACTACTGCTGTCAAGGCTGGGTCAGAAAGGGTGACACAGCCTCCACCTGGTCTCCTCCTTTGGGCAGCTCCTGCCATGTTGGGAGGAAGCACAGGCCATGTATGGGAGCCACATGGATGTGTTCTGTCTGACAGCTTTACTGAGGTCCCAGTTGGTAGCCAGCATCAAGTGCCACATGCCAGAAGGAGGAAGGCTTTGAGAGGACCTGAGTTTGGCCACTGTCTCTGTATAGCCATATGAGAGACTGAGTGAGAACTGCCTTCCTGAGCCCAGTTGAGCCCCCAAATAACTGCTGCTGTTCTGTTAACAGAACTATGTTTTGGGGTCATTTACTACACAGCAATAGGAACTAGAATATTAATGTAACTTGTACAAAGTAACACCGCTGGCAAGTGGGGGAGGCAGGATTTGAACTCAGGCAGTAGGCTCCAGGGCCCACGTTCTCTTCGGGGCCCGTAGGTGTGGCTTGGGCTTTGCCTTATGGATAGGCTGTGGGTGATGAAGCAGTTGAAGTGGCTCAGGGTCTGGCTACAGACATGTCTGCCCACCCAGCTTTTCCTTTTTTTTTTTTTTTTAAATTAAATCATAGCTGTTTATATCAATGCATTTATGGGGTTCGATGTGCTGGTTTTATATTTAATTTGAAATACTTACAACAAACTGGTCAACATAGCCCTCACCGCACTTTCTTTTCTTTTCTTTTTGTTCTTTTTTCGAGACAGAGTCTCACTTTGTCACCCTTGGTAGAATGCCGTGGTGTCACAGCTCACAGTCACCTCCAGCTCTTGGGCTTAGGCGATTCTCTTGCCTCAGCTTCCCAAGTAGCTGGGACTACTGGCGCCCGCCACAACGCCAGGCTATTTTTTTGTTGCAGTTTGGCCGGGGCCGGGTTCGAACCTGCCATCCTTGGTATATGGGGCTGTGCCCTACTCACTGAGCCACAGGTGCCACCCATGCACTTTCTTAATTATTGCGTTAAGACATTTATACTCTACACTTAGTAGAGCCTCTGAAGAAGACAGAGGCCCAGGGGAGATTTCATTCTCCCCAACATGGCTGAGCCAGGAGAGACTATTTCATTCCCCCTTCCTCCACAATCCGAGAAGACCACGAGAGAGTTGCCAGCCAGTGTCCCCATCTCCAACAACACAGCATGGTCCAGTCCCTCTGACCTGGGCATGGGTGGCTCGACACCCCTTCTAGACTGGCCCAGATACTCCTTGGTCAGAAGAAAAGTGGAGCGGAGACCCCTACCACTGCACCAGCCTTAGCACCTCCCAACAGGGGCAGCCCACATCTATCTGAGTTAGCTAGGGGGGTCATTTAAACACCCACCTCACTTAGATCTCATCAGTAAAAGTCAGAGACAGGGACACTCCAAAGCAGGGGCATCCCCAAATCTGTTTCAATTAACTTTCATCTTGTGGAGGTTACCCAACCTCCAACAATGCCACCCCTGACTGACATTAAAGCCCTGACCTCAGGGAGCCCTCCTGGTTGGGGACTCCTTAGGTGGATTTGAGAAGCACCTCCCACAGCCTGTCTCAGTCTGTGCCGTCCGACACTTTGAGAAGGGACTCCCCATGAAGGTCCCCCACCCTCTGCTGGGGCTGCATGTAGAGGGCATCTGTAACCCCTCTCAGCCTGCCAGACCCACCCTGCCCTGCTGGAACACATGACTTCCGAAAAGGTTCTGCCAGGCACTGAGGAGGGAGGGGGCGCGTCTGCCTGAGAGAAGTCACCACTCTCTCGACTTGGTGTATAGTAAGTGCTCAGTAAACATGAACCATCTGGACGGGGCACTTTAAGTGCATAGCTTATTCCACCCTTACAAGCACCATACGAAGAAGGTTCTACTATTGTCCACATTTTAAAGATGAGGAAACTGAAGCACAGAACTGGACGCGAACTCAGCCAGTCTGGTTCCAAAGAATAGGTTTTTATGACTCTTTCTGTCTCTCCTACCCCTGGAAAACCACGGGGCTAGCCTAAGGCACTGCAGTCTCTGGGCGAGGCAGAGGATGAGGCCACTTACTGGGCAAAGGCGATCGAGCTGGGCGGCGGTCAGAGTGAGCGATGGAGGGCGCGATCCCACCGAGAGTCTGAGGGACACAGCGGACTGTCTGCTGAATGGTACTGGGGGCCACTGAGCCCGGAGCTTTATTCCCGGGGGACTCTGGGCAGCCAATGGGCCCCCAGGGCCGGCCACGCCTCCTCCGGGACCCGCCCACTGGCCCGGGGCTTCCAGAGGGGAGGGGGAAGCTAGCCCAGCTTTTTTCTCTCTGGCAGCTTTCTGTCTTTCCCACGACCCTCGCCTCTCTCTTCTTTCCACATTCCTTTTCCCATCCTCAGTTTCTTCATTTGCAGATGGGGACAATACGTATTTCTATAGGACCGGTAGGAGGAGAGCATGAGGACCATGCGTGATAATGCACTAACGTTGCTAGCTTGTGCTTGGATATGGTAGGTTCCCAGGAAACAATACTATAGCCAGAGTGGCTAACAGCCACTGAGCCCTGAGCAAGTGCCAAGCCTCACAGGACGTTGTTTTTGTCATCCCTACTTTGCAGAAAGGGAAGCTGAGACACACAAGGTCCTCACTTGCCCAAGACCCCCTCAGGGAGTAAGAGAGAGGAGCTGGTCTTGGAATCCAGGCAGTCCGATTCCCAAACCTACAATCCAAACATAGTTCTTTATTGCCTTCCTTTATTACTTTCTCCTGGCATCCATTTATGACCTTTTGGCATAGAGGGTGAGGTAGGTAAGACCCAGGGGACCAAGATACAAATCTTGGCTGTGTTGTTTGTTAGCTGTGTGGCAATCAGCAAGTGGCTTTGCCTCCTGGAGCCTCAGTTTGCTGATCTGTAAAATGGGTTGATAATGGTACCTCTCTCCTAGGCTTAGATGACATGGTAATGATGTATGTGTATGAGGGGCCTGGTACTGAGTGAGTGTTCAGTAAGTGTTAGTAGCCATCGTCATCACTACAACTGTCACCATCATCATCATGCATAACTGGAAGGTCTTTCAGCTGAAAAATGTCTATTTTGTCCCCTCCTTGTCCTCAGCTGTGTGGTGATGTCTGTCCACAAGGATGATTCTCTCTTTCTCTCTCTCTCTCTCTCTCTCACACACACACACACACACACGCCTAGCAGCTTTCTTCCTGGCCCCCTCAACAAAGGTCTCTTGTCAGGCTGGCCTGGACAAGAATATCGATGAGACAGAGGACAGCCAGGGCACAAACAGCCTGCATAGCAATCCCCCTCTGTAGGACAAACTGTCCTCCCTGACCTTCCATAGTTCTCCCATGATTCCTCCCCAGTGGACCCAACATACGTGTATTGGGGACGTGGAGTGGCAGAGCCAGGGAGATGTGGGCATTGTGAATGTCAGCTGTGGATGGAGTCTCCCTTGTGTGTATCTGAGTGTATACAGTTGGCACGCACACTGCTGGAGCTCCTGCTGGTAACTGATCACATGCCGTGTGTCTCCTGGGTGGGTGGGGCTCATTTAAGCCCCAGATATCTGGGGGATAGGCATGTGGGGTCCCACATTACAGGTGAGGAATCAGGCTCAGAGGGTGAGTGGAGTTGCTGGGGAGCACCAGGTGGCAAGTGGAAGTGAAGAAAACTGAACCCAGGCATTCTGAATTCTTTGTGGACACAGGCAATGGAGAGAGTTGAGAGGGGTTGGGGCCAATCTTGCCAGCCTGGCTACATTCAGAGGTCCTAGATTTAGCCTTTGGATGGTATCCCCACACAAGGGCATCCACGCAGTCAGGGAGTCTATCCTGTTAAGTTAATTTATAATCTAATGCCATGATTAGATACAGGGTAGTGAGTAGGTTTGCAAGTGCTAGAGTCAAGACCACTAAGGCTTTAGAGCTCTATATAGAGATGATGCCAAAAAAAAAGTATACATAATTTGAGCAAGGAAAAAACTGTATTAAATTTGTAACACTCAAGCACGTTTGACTTCTGCAATTACAAGAGGTGCTCAAGGTGATATTAATCTTTTGTTAGCAATATATACATTGTTAGAATTATTTTATTTTATTTTATTTTATTTTTTTATTGTTGGGGATTCATTGAGGGTACAAGAAACCATGTTACACTGGTTGCATTTGTTAGGAAAAGACCCTCTTACAATCGTGTTTTGCCCCCAAAAGGTGTGGCACACACCAAGACCCCA
>CAUYON010137431.1:0-14697 GCA_963573935.1 Arctocebus calabarensis | reverse complement strand
AGTGCCATGGCATTACAGCTCACAGCAACCTCCAATTCCTGGGCTCAAGCGAGTCTCCTGCCTCTGCCTCCCAAGTAGCTGGGACCACAGGTGCCCGCCACAATGCCCGGCCATTTTTTGGTTGCAGCCGTCATTGTTGTTGGTGGGCCAGGCTGGATTCGAACCTGCCAGCTCAGGTGTACGTGGCTGGCGCCTTAGCCCGCTGAGCCACAGGCGCCGAGCAAAATTTCTTTCATTTACACAACCAGAAAAATCAAATGTCACTAAACTGGCACTTTTTTTTCTTTTTTATTTATTTATTTTTATTTGGTTTTTTTTTTTTTTTTTTTTTTTTTTTAGAGACAGATTCACAATTTATCGCCCTGGGTAGAGTGCCGTGGCGTCACACTGCTCACAGCAACCTCCAGCTCTCGGGCTTAAGCGATTCTCTTGCCTCAGCCTCCCAAGTAGCAGGGACTACAGGCGCCCGCCACAGCGCCCGGCTATTTTTTTTTGTTTTGTTTTGCAGTTCGGCCGAGGCTGGGCTTGAACCCGCCACCTTCGGTATATGGGGCCAGCGCCCTACTCACTGAGCCACAGAAGACGCCCATTATTTATTTATTTTTAATTAAATCATAGCTGGGTATATTAATGGAATCATGGAGTACAATGTGTTGATTTCATATACAATCTGAAATATTTTCATCAAATGGGTTAACATATCCTTCATGACATTTTCTTAGTTATTGTGTTAAGACATTTATATTCTGCATTTAGTAAGTTTCACCTGTACCCTTCTAAGATGCACCATAGGTGTGGTCCCACTAACTACCCTCCCTCCACCCATCCTCTCCCCTCCCTTGCCCTTTTCCCCATATTCTTATGTTATAATTCGGTTATAGCCTTCCTGTGAAAGCTACAAATTAGTTTCTTTTTTTTTTTTTTGAGACAGAGCCTCAAGCTGTCACCTTGGACAGAGTGCTGTGGCATCACAGCTCACAGCAACCTCCAATTCTGGGCTCAAGCGAGTCTCTTGCCTCCGCCTCCCAAGTAGCTGGGACTACAGGCACTAGCCACAATCCCCAGCCATTTTTTGGTTGCAGCCGTCATTGTTGTTTGGCAGGCCCAGGCTGGATTTGAACCCGCCAGCTCAGGTGTATATGGCTGGCGCCTTAGCCCGTTGAGCCACAGGCACCGAGCCTATAAATTAGTTTCATAGTAGGGCTGAGTACATTGTATGCTGGCACTTTTATAATAGCAGAAATCTCTTTCCATTTCTCCTTTCATGTTCCTAATACCTTATGATCCTATCTGAACTGCTGAGCTCTGTGAGGACAGGGGCATGGTTTTATTTACTGCTCTATCTCCAGCACCTTCTAGAATGCCTTGTTTACAATAGAACTTAGTGAGTATTTGCTGTATGTTGAATGAGTATCATGAGAGGAAGTGACAAGGAACATAGCATGAAGAATAAACTATGTTCTGAGGTGGGTGGACTGCTTGAGCTCAGGAGTCTGAGACCAGCCTGAGCACAAGCAAGACCTCCGTCTCTGAAAAACAGCCTCCCATTGTGGTGGGTGCCAGTAGTCCCAGCTACTCAGGAGGCTAAGGCAAAAGAATTGCTGTGTCCAAGAGTTTGAGGTTGCTGTGAGCTATGACACTATAGCACTCTAATGAGGGTGACAAAGTGAGACTCTGTCTCAAAAAAAAAGAAAAAGAATAAACTATGTTCACTGAGCTGTTTTTTTTTTGTTTTTCTAGGGTTTTTTTGTTTTTTTTTTTTTTGAGACAAAGTCTCACTTTGTCACCCTCAGTAGAATGCTGTGGTGTCACAGCTCACAGAAACCTCCAACTCCTGGGCTTAAGCAATTCTTTTGCCTCAGCCTCCCAAGTAACTGGGACGACAGGCGCCCGCCACAATGCCTGGCTATTTTTTGATGTAGTTGTCATTGTTGTTTGGCAGGCCCAGGCTGGATTCGAAACTGCCAGCTTTGGGGTATGTGGCTGGCACCTTAGCCACTTGAGCTACAAGGGCTGAGCCCACTGAGCTGTTCAAATCCCACCTCTACCGGTCCCAAGCTATGTGACCTTGTCCCCAAGTATTCAGCATCAAGATGAAAACCCTTATTTTTCAGGATTGTTCTGAAGATTAAGAAAGTGTTACATCCAGCAGCTTCAATACCTGTTCACACCTAGAAGTGGAGACTCAATGAATGGCTGTTAGCTATTAAGAAGGTCAAATACCTGATTACAGATGGACTATTCTTAGGAGTTATGCCACTAATGCAAGATCAGGATCTTGCAAAACATAATGGAGTTGTGCTATTACATATCTGACTCAAGGAAGACAGAGGAAGCACCATCCCAGCAATTTTTTCACAACAGATTAAAACAGAATTTTTTTTTAGAAACAGAGTCTAACTCTATCGCCTTTGGTAGAGTGCCGTGGTGTCACACAGCTCACAGCAACCTCCAACTCCTGGGCTTAAGCAATTCTCTTGCCTCAGCCTCCCGAGTAGCTGGGACCACAGGCGCCCACAATAATGCCTGGCCATTTCTTGCTGCAGCTCAGCCCTCGGTATATGGGGCCAGCATCCTACCCACTGAGCCACAGACGCTGCCCCAAACAGAAATATTTAACAAAGAGAAAACCTAGAGTTTACTCAAACTGCTTTATTTTCATAAGTGGTGCTCAAAAACATTTTTAAGACATTAAATAGCTTGCAAGCCATTTATATGTACACTCTATTATCCCTATTTACCATTTTACAGAATGAAGTTCCCTGATAGCTCTTTTACAAAATGCCTTGGAAAGAGCAATCATTCATTGATATTATAGAATAGGCTCAGCGCCCATAGCTCAGTGTTCAGGGCGTCAGCCACATACACAGGGGCTGGCGGGTTCAAACAACAATGACAACTATAGCAAAAAAAATAGCCAGCTGTTGTGGCAGGCACTTGTAGTCCCAGCTCCTTGGGAGGCTGAGGCAAAATAATTGCTTAAGCCCAAGACTTTGAGGTTGTTGTGAGCTGTGATGCCATGGCACACCACCAAGGATGATATACTGAGACTCTGTCTAAAAAAAAAAAAAAAAAAAAGATATTATGGAACAATAGCAGTCCCCAATCTTTCAATAGATCCCTACATGTTAAAAACATTTCACTACAAGCCACAAAAGAAATTTTAAGTTGTGATTTCTATAGTAAAAAATTGACTCATTCTGTGTGGCATATCTCCCTTTAACACTCTCCAGGAGGCTCTCACGAAAACAGCAAGTACAGGAGGAGTCCACTGGTCGGTTCCCCTGACTCAGAACAGGGCCCCCACCATTCTGATGGGTCCTGTGAAACCTCCCAGTAATGCGGGATTGTGTACATTCTGGGCAGAAGTGAAAACTCTGACGAGCCCACTATGAACAAAACTACTGTTCCTGTTGATGCAGTGTGAAAATGCAGTTTCTTACTGAAAGTCATTCTCCCCAATAAAAATAAACCACCATATTTTATTTTTCTAACACACTGATCATTTTGTTAAAGCACCATCTATGGGTACTGAATTACAGAGATATGATCTTGTTATAAGGCTTAATACACTACACTCAGGTTAACAAACGACGATGAACTGAATTAAATCTGGTATTCCATCTTAATTTTTGCATAAGAATTTAGATAAACAAAATAATTGGAAAAAAAACATCCTGAATCAGCACACTCCCAGAGTGAACACATGGCTCCCTCTCGTGGCAAATGTGACACGAGGCTTTTTTCTTTTTCTTTGCAATTTTTGGCCGGGGCGGGTTTGAACCTGCCACCTCCAGTACATGGAGCCGGAGCCCTACTCCTCTGAGACACAGGCACTGCCCAGAGACTTTTTTCTAACCTCCCCTGTTCTGCTCAAATTATGAAGCTACATAACTCACCCTGGGATTCACTAAACACAGGCTGTCCCGTAGCAGCATCCCACCCACTGGTTCCTGCTTCAGTCATTCACTTTCAGAGGCAGGTGAGAATTTTATATAGTAACTTAAAATTTGCCCATAATGAAATCCACTTAATAAAGTGACTACTTGGCAGGGCCTGGTGAGGAACATCTGTAATCCTAGCACTCTGGGAGGCTGAGGTGGAAGGATCACTTGAGGTCAGGAGTTCAAGACCAGGCAGAACAAAGAAAGAGACCCTGTCTCTACTAAAAATAGAAAAATTAGCCAGGTGATATGGCAGGTGCCTATAGTCCCAGCTACTCCAGAGGTTTGAGGCAGGGTGATTGCTTGAGCCCATGAATTTAGGGTTGCTGTGATCTAGGCTGAGGCCATGGCACTCGCCCAGGGGACAGTACAAGACTCTGTCTCAAAGCAAACAAACAAATAAAAACCCTTCTTTTTAACCCCAGCAAGATTAGGCCACATTACAAAATCCTGAAGTTGCAGATGCTGGTGTGGATGTGGAGAGAGGGGAATACTTTTGCACTGTTGGTGGGGCTGAAAACTAATGCAGACTCTTTGGAAAGTAGTCTAGAGGATCCTCAAAGAACTGAAATTAGACCTCCCATTTGACCATGCAATCCTACTACTAGGCATCTACTCAGAAGAAAAAAAAATCATTTTATCATTAAGACATTTGCACTAGATTGTTTATTACAGCTCAATTTGCAGTCGCCAAGATGTGGAAACAACCTAAATGCCCATCAACTCAGGAAGGAATGAACAAACTGTGGTATATGTATACCATGGAATACTATTCAGCCATAAAAAAAGATGGTGACTTTACATCTTTTGTATTAACCTGGCTAAAGTTGGAACACATTCTTCTTAGCAGAGCATCACAAGAATGGAAAAGCAGGCTTGGTACCTATGGCACAGTGGTTATGACATCAGCCACATGCACTGAGGCTGGCAGGTTCGAACCCAACCAGGGCCAGCTAAACGACAACTACAACAAAAACAACAACAACAAAAATAGCTGGGTGTTATGGCAGGTGCCTGTAGTCCCAGCTACTCCAGAGGTTCAGGCAAGAGACTCACTTAAGCCCAAGACTTTGAGGTTGCTGTGAGCTGTGATGCTACAGCACTCTACAGCAGGCAACATAGTGAAACGTCTCAAAAAAAATAATAATAAAAAAAAAGAATGGAAAAGCAAATATCCAATGCAGTCAATACTAATATGAAGTCAACAAATGATGTAATTCAAGCCCACAGACGAGAAAAACTCCTTTTAATTCAAGTTAGGGGGAGGAGAAATGAGGGAGAAGGGAAAAGGGGAGTTTCGTGTACTCCCACTTACTAGCACAAAGCAGGGGTGTATAGCATACCTTTTGGGTGTGGGACACAACTACAAAAGGGACTCTACTTAACAAATTGAACATTGTGACCTGGTTGTTTGTACCCTCACATTAACCTGAAATGAAATTAAAAAAAAAAATTTTTTTTTGAGACAGTTTCATCATGTCGCCCTCGGTAGAGTGCCGTGGTGCCACAGCTCACAGCAACCTCCATCTCTTGGGCTTAGGCGATTCTCTTACCTTAGCCTCCCAAGTAGCTGGGACTACCGGCACCCGCCACAACACCTGGCTATGTTTTTTATTTTTTTTGCAGTTGTTTAGTTGGCCCAGGCCAGGTTTGAACCCTCGGTGTATGTGGCTCGTGCCATAACCACTGTTCTATGGGTGCTGAGCTTAAAAAAAATTTTTTTAAATAAAGTGACTACTTGGCATTCTCAAACTACATTTGACCTCATCTGCCAACTTAAAACTTAATATCCACATGCCCCATAGCTTCCAAAATAAGCATTACTTTTTTTTATTTTTTATTTGTTTATTTAATTTTTTTTGAGACAGGTCTTACTCTGTCACCCTGAGTCCAGTGCCATGGCATCATAGCTCACAGCAACCTCAAACTCTTGGACTTGAGCAATCCTCCTGCCTCAGCCTCCCAAGTAGTTGGAACTACAGGCATGCACCATTATGCCTGGCTAGTTTTCCTCTTTGGTAGAAACAGAGTCTCCCTTTTGCTCAGGCTGGTTTCGAACTTTTAAGCTTAAGCAATCCTCCTGCCTCAGATGCCCAGAGCACTAAGATTATAGGCATAAGCCACCTCTCTTGGCCAAGGATTACCTTTAAAAGATCCCTATACTGATTTTTTTCTTATTGTTTGTTATTTTATAGATATTTGTGATTTTAATAGATTTTAAAGAAAAAACAAGGTTTTTTCAGTCATGTTAATAGCAATGTTGATAAATTTAAACTATGAAAATGATCATGCATTTTTCCCACTGAGAAAGAAAGGGACCTCAATAGGATTTAACCCTAAGAGTCCCTTGCTCATCTGGGCAGGTGCTTTGATCTGAATGATACTCATCCATTTTTCTGGATCCTCTTTCCTGCCTCCTGCAAACCAAAACCAAAACCACCATCTGTTATGAATCTGAGTAGTAAAGGGAAAAATTCATACACCAAATTTTAAGACACATGGTCAAGTCTGAAACCTGAATCTTACTTTTGGCATTTTTGTGGTGGAAAGACAACCACACTGCTCCCTTTAGGAAGCTGGTAGAAAAATTAAGTCATTTTTGGTATAATCACCACATAAAACATATAAATCTTCAAACATCACAGCTGATTCCAGTTTCCCAGGATGCTTTTCAGAGACAGTACAACAAAGAGGAGACCCAGAGCATGTAAAAGCATATAACATGTTCAACTCAAATGCATAATATTTACATGGAATCAAATACATAATATTTACATGGAGAATCCCCTATAGGAGGAAAAAGAAGCTGATTCTAAAGGAAATTCCAAATGTTGAAACCTTTCTAAATTCAGGTATTTGCCATATCTTGCTCTTACACAGTTGAGATGAGTAGGAATGTGAACATTTATTTAACAATGAACCCTGCCTGCCACTCGCAAGGACACAATACCTGCTCAACCTAATCTCCTGAAGAGGGTAGGTTTCCCACAACACAAGGCTGGAAAGAATTTGCCTCCCTGATTGCTGTATTCACAATTTCTAAATGAGTGCAGACATGGATATGTTTGGTCTTTGCCACATATAGAACAAGTACTTACATTTAAAATAAGCCAACTTCCCTCTTTTCTTTCTTTCTTTTTCTTTTTTTTTTTAGAGACAGTCTCACTTTATCATCCTCGGTGGAGTGCTGTAGTGTCACAGCTCACAGCAACCTCCAACTCCTAGGCTTAGGCGATTCTCTTGCCTCAGCCTCCTGAGTAACTGGGACTACAGGCACCAGCCAAAACACCCAGTTATTTTTTTGTTGCAGTTTGGCTGGGGCCAGGTTCAAACCCACCACCCTCAGTATATGGGGCTAGCACCCTACCCACTGAGTCACAGGCACTGCCCAACTCCCCTCTTTTCTCAGCTCACTCTCATGTGACAGGTTTTCTGGAACAAGATGAATCATCACTAAATCTTGGGAGGTGGCATGACCAGAAACAGCCCTACACTGTGCCTTTGTACTAGCTATGATATTACCTTAGATGTCCTGCAAAGTTCTAGACTTGTCAAGGCATCTGAGAACTCCACTGAAAAAAAGGCAGCTATGCAACTTCAAAGGAACACAGACACAATATTTTCTCCAAGTCATCAGTGGAAATAAGAAATTAGAAATAAGCAGCAGTGGAATGCCAGCAAACTTAAGTATAATGAAAGTTTTCAGAGTTAGAACACAGAGTCTAGTTTCTAATCTTCAAATTACTCATTTGTAGGCCAGGCATAGTGGCTCATGCCTCCTAGCACTCTGTAAGGATGAGATGGATCTCTTGAGCCCAGGAGTTGGAGGCCAGCCTGAGCAAGAGTGAGACCCTATCTCTACTAAAAATAGAAAATTCGCCTACCTCCTTGTGAGGCTGAAGCAGAACTGCTTGAGCCCACAAGTTGAGGTTGCTCTGAGTTAGACTAATGCCATGACACTCTAGACTGGAGCATCAGAGTGAGACTGTCTCAACAAATAATGATAGAAAAATTAGCCAGGTTGTATGGTGTACACCTGTAGTCTCAGCTACTTGGGAGGCTAAGGCAAGAGGATTGCTTGAACCCAGGAGTTTGAGGTTACTGTGAGCTAGGCTGATGCCATGTCACTCTAGCCTAAGCAACAGAAACGCTATCTCAAAACAAAACAAAACAAAACAAAAATGATACATTAAAAAAATTATTCATTTGGGCAGTGCCTGTGGCTCAAAGGAGTAAGGCACTGGCCCCACATACCGGAGGTGGTGGGTTCAAACCCAGACCCAGCCCCCCCCCCAAATATTATTCATCTGTTTTTTGATAGTAGAATCAGCTCTCTTAGTAGGCAGACGGGGGAGGTAAAACAAGTCAAATTCATTGCCTTAAAAAAAAAAAACTAAGAGCATTCAACAGTTAATTGCAGAATCATACTCTAAAACTGTGGTGAAATACAACTACTGCAGAAAAATTCCTTATATTATATACCTAACAATTTAAAAAAACTGTAAGGAATCTACTCAAAATACAACCAAAGCAAAACTGCAGTTATGTCCGCTCCTGCTTCCTTCAATAACTGAGCTGTTGAATAGAAGAAAACACCTCACTCAAGGACTTCTCAGATCCAAGAGGCTGCATGCAACAGGCCCTTTCAACCCAACCAAATGCTTTGTTGAAAATGTCCTGTCAGGGCTGGGCGAGCTGGCTCACATCTATAATCCTAGCACGTGGGAGGCCGGGGCAGGTGGATTGCTTGAGCTCACAGGATGGAGACCAGCCTGAGCCAGAGCAAGACTTCATCTAAAATATAGCCGGGCTGGCTCGGCGCCTGTGGCTCAACAGGCTAAGGCACCAGGCACATACACCTGAGCTGGCAGGTTTGAATCCAGCCAGGACCCGCCAAACAATGACAGCTGCAACCAAAAAAAAAAAATGGCTGGGCGTGTGGCGCTGTAGTCCCAGCTACTTGGGAGGCGGAGGCAAGAAACTCACTTGAGCCCAGGAATTGGAGGTTGCTTTGAGCTGTAATGCCATGGCACTCTATCCAGGGTGACAGCTTGAGGCTCTGTCTAAAAAAAAAAAAAAATTAATTAATTAATTAAATTAAAATAAATAAAATAAAATAAAATAGCCAGGCAGTGTGGCGGGCATTTGTAGTCCCAGCTTCTTGGGAGGCTGAGGCAAGAGAATCATTTAAGCTCAGGAGTTTGAGGTTGCTATGAGCTATGATGCCACAGCACTCTACCAAGGGTGACAAAGTAAGACTGTCTTTAAAAAAAATAATAATAATAAAAATATCTTATCAGGAATGGTGGCTCAGGCCTGTAATTCCAGCACTTTTGGAGGTTGAGGTGGGAAGATTATTTCAGCCCAGGAGTTTGAAGCCAGTGTGAGCAACACAGTGAGGCCTCATCTTAAAAAAATTTTTTTGGCAAGGCACAGTGCCTCACGTCTGTAATCCTAGCACTCTGGGAGGCCGAGGCAGATGGATGGCTTGTGCCGGGTCCAGCCTGAGCAAAAGTGAGATACACACACACACTGCCTCTACAAAAAGTAGAAAAATTAGCCAAGCATCATCTTGGTCACCTATAGTCCTAGCTACTTGGGAGGCTGAGGCAGGAGAACAGCTGAATCCCAGGAATTTCAGGCTGCTGTCAGCTATGATGAGGCCACAGTGAAACTCTGTCTCAAAAAAAAAAAAAAAAAAAAAAAAAAATTACTAGGAAGCTTAGGTGGGTGGATTGCTTGAGCTCAGGAGTTCTAGACCAGCCCGAGCAATAGTGAGACCGTCTCTACTAAAAATAGAAAAATTCGCTGGGTGTGGTGGTGCAGGCCTGTAGTCCCAGCTGCTTGGGAGGCTGAGGCAAGAGGATCACTTGAGCTGAAGACTTTGAGCCAGGGCACTCTACCCAGGGCAACAGAGTAAGAAAGACTTTGTGTCAAATTAAAAAAAATTTAAAAATTGGCTTGGCACCTGTGGCTCAAGCAGCTAAGGCACCAGCCATATAACCTGAGCTGGCGGGTTCAAATCCAGCCCAGGCCAACCAAACAATGATGGCTGCAACCAAAAAATAGCTGGGCGTTGTGGTAAGCACCTGTAGTTCCAGCTACTTGGGAGGCTGAGGCAGGAAAATCGCTTAACCCAGGAGTTGGAGGTTGCTGTGAGCTGTGACGCCACAGCACTCTACCCAGGGCAAAAGCTTGAGGCTTTGTCTCAAAAAAAAAAAAAAAAATTAATGTGGGTTGAGAGAGGTGGCTCAACCCTGTAATCCTAACATTCTGGGAGGTCGAGGAGGGTGGATTATTTGACTCAGGAGTTCAAGATCAACCTGAGTAAGAGTGAAACCCCATCTCTACCCAAAATAGAAAAACTAGCTGGGCATTATGGCAGGTGCCTGTAGTCCCAGCTACTTGGGAGGCTGAGGCAAGAGGATTACTTGAGCCCAGGAGTTTGAGGTTGCTGTGAATTAAACACAACACCATGGCACTCAATCCCAGGGTAATGGAGTGAGACACTCTCAAGAAATAAATAGGGCAGCGCCTGTGGCTCAAAGGAGTAGGACACCGGCCCCATATGTTGGAGGTGGCGGGTCAAACCCAGCCCTGGAACAAAAAACTGCAAAAAAAAGGAAAGAAAGAATAAAATAAAAATTAATGTGAAAAAAGTAACTGTGAACAGGCAACACCTGTGGCTCAAAGGAGTAGGGCGCCAGCCCCATATGATATGCTGGAGATGGCAGGTTCAAACCCAGCCCCGACCAAAAAAATAAAATGGAAAAAAAAAAAAACAGTAATTGTGAACATTCCTCCAAAACTTTTAGTTTATAAAAAGCATGTTATTTTTTACCTATTGATGCTAAATAGGGAATTATGCATGTTTTTTGCAATTGGTTGAACATCTATATACAGTATTAGCAATTTACAAATCAAAGGAAAAGCCAAGGGTTGTAGCTTAGGCCTGTAATCCCAGAACTGTGGGAGGCTGAGGCAGAATTGCTTGAGCTCAGTAATTATAGAGACTTGTCTGAGCAAGACCAAGACCCTGACTCATTAAAAAAATCGAAAACCCAGGCTCAGTGCCTATAGCTCAGCAGCTAGGGCACCAGCCACGTATACTGAGGCTGGCGAGTTTGAACCCAGCCCGGATCTACCAAAACAACAATGACAACTACAACCAAAAAACAGCCAGGCGTTAGGGCAGGTGCCTGTAGTCCCAGCTACTTGGGAGGCTGAGGCAAGAGAATCGCAAGATTTGGAGGTTGCTGAGAGCTGTGATACCACAGAATTCTACCAAGGGTGAGATAGTGATACTATAAAAAAAAAAAAAAAAAAAAAAACAGAGAAAACCTAGCCAGGTGCCAGTGGCTTCTGGAGGCTGAGGCAGCAGGATGCCCACAGTCCCAGTCTGAGGTTGCAGTGAGCTATGACACCATTGCATTCTGCTCAGGGTATAGGGTGGGACTCTGTCTCAACAAAACAAAAAATCTCCCTAAAACCCTCAAGGAAATAAAAATTTAAAAACAAAATATAAATCAACAGAAATAAAACAGTTGTTGAGTCATGGAAAGTTCTATCCCAAAACAGTATTTTTTTTTATTGTTGGCGATTCATCGAGGGTACAAGAAACCAGGTTACACTGATTGCATTTGTTAGGTAAAGTCCCTCTTACAAATGTGTCTTGTCCCTGTGTTGTTGCAGTCATCATTGTTGCTTAGCTGGCCCGGGCTGGGTTCAAACCCACCAGTCTCAGTGTATGTGGCTGGCACTGTGCTATAGGTGCTGAGCCCAAGCTTCTCCATTCTTGTGATGTTTTACTAAGAATAATGTGTTCCAGTCCATCCAGGAGTACATAGTTTTGTTTTTTTTTAAAAAGGGAAGTCGGTGGCTTGGCGCCTGTGGCTCAAGTAGCTAAGGTGCCAGCCACATACACTTGAGCTGACGGATTGGAATCCAACCCAGCCTGCCAAGCAATGACAGCTACAACTAAAAAAAAAAAAAAAAAAATAGCCGGGCGTTGTAGCAGGTGCGTGTAGTCCCAGCTACTTGGGAGGCTGAGGCAGGAAAATCGCTTAAGCCCAGGAGTTGGAGGTTGCTGTGAGCTGCAATGCCACAGCACTCTACCCAGGGTGACAGCTTGAGCTCTGTCTCAAAAAGAAATGGAAGTTGGGGAGGCAGTAGCTCAGTGAATAGGGTGCCAGGCTGGTGGGTTCAAACCTGGCCCCGCTGAACTGCAACAATAAAAAAAAAAATAGCCGGGTGTTGTGACAGGCACCTGTGGTACCAGCTACTTGGGAGGCTGAGGCAAGAAAATCACCTAAGCCCAGGAACTGGAGGTTGCTGTGAGCTGTGTGACGCCACAGCACTCAACCAAGGGCGATAAAGTGAGAATGTTTCTAAAAAAAAAAGGGGGGAAGTAAAATGAGGGCTTGACATGAAAACAGTTCTCACTTTCAAACATTTAAGTGTCCCCACCTCATTTCACAATCCATCAGTAACACCAAAAAGGCAGGTACATTCACAAGGGCTTTACTTGCTCAATCTTGGTTTGAGACTTTTTTTTGAGACAGTCTCACTCTTTGCCCAGGCTAGACTGCCATGGCCTCAGCCTAGTTCACAGCAATCTCAAACTCATGGTTTTAAGACATCCTCCTGCCACATCCTCCCGAGTAGCTGGGACCATAAGCACCCGCCATCACATATGGTTTTCTTTTTTTAGTAGAGATGGGGTCTCTCTTGTTAAGGCCTGAACTCCTGATCTCAGGGGATCCTCCTGCCTTGGCCTTCCAGTGTGCTAGGATTATAGGCATGAGCCTTAGCACCTGGATTGGAGATGGTTTGTTTTCCAAAGACTCTTACTTTGGGACTCTCTGAGCACCAGCCTAAAGGAACACAACACACTATTTCATTATATCCTGGGAAGAAAATGAGAACTGAGGTTTAATGTAGCTTTACATTTTGTTGTTCAAGTTCTGCTTCTTATCTTCTGTATCAGCAACCTACCTTGGGATTAGAAAGTATTAGAAAGACAACATTAATAAAAACACAAGAACTACCAAGACCACACACATAAAATTTAAGACTATTTATTATACTAAAGAACAAATTTTACTTTTCATTTTCCCAAATCACTAAAATAGCGCACAGCATAGTAATTTAGCACACAATATAAAATGATATATGCAGTCAATCTCCCAAATAGTTAAGTCTCTCTTTGGGAGTCCTTAAAAAATATATATCCTTAAATGACCTTTATTAAAGTTATCAACAAACAAAAGGAGTTACCTCAGAAAATCTTAGTGTAAAAGATACCTCAATTTCTAGAATATGGGAAATTTTTATAAGGGAAGTACTTGATTTGCCTCTCTAACTGAGCTACATCAAATAGTATCAAGTTCCTTTTTATTTAAGGTAACACTGCTTGGGTTCCTAGTTTGAGAAAGGATTATTCTAAAGTTAAGTTTAATATTGCAACTTTCACCATAGGACCTCCATCTAAATTGCATTTCAAGAGGAAGGAAAGGTGTGTGAGAAAGACAGGAAATTAAAATTGTTCCACAAAATGCAGAAATAACAGCTTACCAAAAACTCATCAAGGCCTAATAACAGCACAGTGGGGTAGATTTTACAAATATCTACTTCCATTAGGTGATCAAAGACAAGCGAAGGAGACACATAGCATGTGGGACAGTAGCCCTTCAAGAATGCGTACTGAAGATATGTAGAGAACTTCATGTTAAATCAGAATGTTCTAATCTGATATTTATACGGCTATATGAATACTCTCCTAAATGGTTTCCCAATCCTGAATGTCTTTCAAGCACAATTTAAAACAAGCTACAAAATTTTCTTCTTCATCAACTAGTTTCCTCCGAGTTAAAGCTCAACTTACTTTGGTCATACAAACCAAAGCAGGAACTTGAGGATTGCATGGTTTCCATACAGATTTAATGTGAAAGAAATCATTCTAAAACAACTTTTAAAATTAATCTATTTTTATTGTTCTGCTTGTACCTTAACTATAGTATAATGGATCTGCTAATTCAAAAAGTCATAGAGCCAGTAACCTCCATGTTATCTGCAGACCACTTGAAAGCATTTTCTTATATTCTATTGTTTGCTTTGAAAACATGGGTTTTAAATGTTCAAGGAAAACGTGTTTTGTCTCATCATTCAGGAGTACTTCAGAACACGTGTGCAGTACTGCAGACAGGACAGAACGCAGGCAAGACGGTTCCAACTCAGAGCCCAGGCCCTCAGGAAAAGCACTTGGTGGGTCATCCTTATAAATTTCCATTCCCAACAGTTCTTGATGGCAAGGCAGTCCTGACACCCCAAACTCTCCTTTGGAGCAGTGTCCTCTGTGGCTGCCCATGGCTCTGGGCCCTCTTCCCAGCCAGTCCCTCCCCAGACCTTCCGCAGCGCCACAGGACACTCCAGGAAAATGCTCTTCTGCAGGAACAGAGAACAGACTCACGGCTTTGCTTGGAGTGGCTGCTGAATCTGAATTTCTTCTTATTGATTCTTTTAAATATGGAAGAAGCACTTTGTTGCCATTGTGAAGGAAGAGGTCAGCCCTACTCAGATCACTTTTCATTTCCAATGATAACGTCTCAGTCTATGGATTTCCATTTCCATCAACCACAGGCTTATTCACGCAGGAAGGTGTGTCTGCTGGACATGGGCTGTCCTCCTGCATTCTTTTCTTAAGGCTAGGTAATGGTTTGATCAAGTCAGCTCCTCTCTCCCACTTCGCTTTTTC
>CAUYON010137426.1:0-38344 GCA_963573935.1 Arctocebus calabarensis | reverse complement strand
CGTGGATGTGGAGAAAGGGGAACACTTCTATGCTGCTGGTGGGAATACACACTAATATGTTCCTTTTGGAAGGATATTTGAAGAGTACTTAGAGATCTAAAAATAGACCTGCCATTCAATCCTTTTTAATAATAATTCTTTTCCTAGGTATATACCCAGAAGACCAAAAATCACATTATAACAAAGACATCTGTACCAGAATGTTTATTGTAGCTCAATTCATAATTGCTAAGTCATGGAAGAAGTCCAAGTGCCCATAGACCCACGAATAGATTAATAAATTGTGGTATATGTATACCATGGAATATTATGCAGCCTTAAAGAAAGATGGTGACTTTACCTCTTTCATGTTTACATGGATGGAGCTGGAATTTACTCTTCTTAGCAAAGTATCTCAAGAACGGAAGAAGAAGTATCCAATGTACTCAGACCTACTAATAAACTATATTTTCAATGGCAGTGTTTTCTGGATCTTATCATATCTTATCGTGGGCCTTATTATACTTAAATAATAACAAAACCTACTACAAGTTGAAAACATTTTGTTTTACCTTTTAATTATTTTCCTTCTTCTCTCCCTCCCTGCCTTTCTTTTGTACATCCTGCCTTCCTACCTTCCTTCTTTTTTTCCATGTACACTAGGACATTTCTGTTGTCTGTCTTATAACTTGTACTTTATGATGTTGATATTTGCTATATATTATAATAAGAGAATACCAAGCATGTTGTTGCACTGAATATTTATCATGCATTAATGGGGCACCAAGAATAGGATTAAGTAGAAGGGATAGCTCATCTAACTAGGTAGTGAATTGTTGTCCAGCTCACTGAAACCACCTCAAGTAGATCCATGAACATGGCTGAGGACCTGCCTTCAGAATTCACCTGATGTCTCTCTTGCCACCATGCCCCTGACTTCCAACAATTCCTACCACAGAACTGAGATTGTGTCAGTGTGATAAACAGGTCACATCCATGACAAAATTGTTCAAATGCTATTAATGTAAACAGGATTTAATTTATGGAGGTATCACTCAACATTGATTGTTTAATTAAAAGTTATTTTCTCAGAATATTTTCCCCAATAACCCCCAGTCAGGTTTTTCCGACTATTTGCTTCCTCCCAAAGGCAGAAATCCTGTATTTCTCTCCCTTAAAGCTGATCACAATTGTAAAATGTATGCATTTTATACTATCGTCTATATCAGAAAATGATTTTTTAATCATTTTTTATTTCTTATAGGTCTTTAATTAGAGATTTTGAAGTCAAACTGGCTTGTCCTACTTATTGGATAGCCTTGAGAAAGTTACTTATATTCTCCAAGCACAGCATTCTCATGGCTTAAACAGGTCTCAAAATGCCTAATTTACAGTGGGCCACTTGATGATAGACAGAATTATTGTTGGTTCATCCCAGAGCTATTCTTTGCTTTTTCCTTTCCTCATTGTCTTCCCTCTTTTCCAAATTGTCCCATGCTTTCAGGAGGCTAGACTCTCCTCAGTTTGGGGTTGAGTGCAAGTGTGAAGAAAAATCTTGATTTGTCTAATTAAATCATGCCACTTTTCCTTTGCCAAGTGGTCATTGATTTGACCTTAGCATACAATACATTTCTGGCCAATGAATGATGAAGTCTTCCTGGAGTGGCTGGATTCTGAGAGAGTGTTCTTTATCTTGAAAAGGAAAATAAGACATTGACATGGATTTGTCTTCCCTCTGTATTTAATTTCTGGAGTTTCTGTAGTCATCTTGTACAAATGAGGGCAAGTTTTGCTGAGAATATCAGAACCTTGACACTATTAAGCAGGTAGATTACTCCTGCAACCACCTTCCCTCTGGGCTGCTTCTTATGTGAGATAGTAGCCTCTTCCTGTTGTTTAAGTCAGATTTAATTGAGTTTGGTATTACTTGCATCCAGATGCAAGGGATAATAAAGATAATGTAAGATAATGTATGTGAATGTGCTGTGGAACATAGTGGGAGTTCATTAAATCTGTATTTTAAAATTAATTTGAAATGTATACAAGGATAAATTTAAATAGTCAATGAAAGTATTTTTAAAAATTCTAACTCTCAAGTAAAATGAAGCATAATTTTTGCCTATTTAATTATCAAGGATCAAATAGATACTAACATTCAGTATTGCTAAGGGTGTGTGGGGGAAATTGGACATTATTGCACCATTGTTAAGTGAAACAACACTAGTTTCCTAGAGGAACTCAGCAATGGGTATTCCCTTTTAATTAGTAACTTCATATGCACAAAGATTTATAATAGAGCTTCACTATAGCATTGTTTATGTAATAATAATAAAATAATTTTAACAAACCCATTAGCTATCCAAAGTATCAGTACGTAGCCACTTAAATATTTAGAAGAATAACTTTTTAAATGAATATTATTATTATTCTTATTATTTTGAGACAGAGTCTCACTTTGTTGCCCTCAGTAGAGTATGGTGGCATCATAGCTCATAGCAACCTCAAACTCTTGGGTTTAAGTGATCCTCTTGCTTTAGCCTCCCAAGTAGCTGGGACTACAAGTGCCTGCCACAAGGCCCAGCTGTTTTTGGAGAAGGGTCTTAATCTGGCTCAGGCTGGCCTCTAACTCCTGAGCTCCCCCCACTTCAGCCTCCCAGAGTGCTATGATTACAGACAGGTCTGACCCACCACACCTGGCTCTTAAATAAACATTATTTTTTAAAGTAGTTTTAGGTGTATCAAAAAGTTGTAAGGTAGTCTAGTGAGTTCTTGTATATCCACATTTAGTTACCCATATTATTAACATTTTGAATTAACAGGATACATTTGTTAGAATTAATAAACCAATAATGACAAATTATTATTTGTTATTCAGGTTTCCTTAGTTCTTAGTTTTCATCTAATATTCTTTTTCTGTTTGAAGACACCAAAATAGTCATCATCTCTCTTTCAACTCTTGAAGCTGTGACAGCTTCTCAGCCATCCTGTCATTTCATGAGGGGATGTCCTTGTTTCTTCACCCTAAGAACCTGGGTTCATCAAAGTGAATTTATGTTTGGGAGTCTCTAAGTCTGTGGCCTTCTAGAATTTCATGCTTTCAAGGTAATCCACGGTTAGCTTTCAACAGTTTGTTACAATTACCATTTAAGTCTTCTTATCAGTTTATAGTTCTAGAAGCTTCTTCCAGGATGTAGATCAGGATATGATTCTCTGGCTTCTCTTTTCTCCTCTAGATTTTTCCCTGCAACCTCAGTTTTCTTCTGGGTCCAAGAAAAGTAGATGGATTTTAGTTTATTTGGCTTTTCTTGTTTAAGAATGGGAATGATAACTTTTAAGGTCTTTTCCATATTGGAGCTGAAACTAGAAGTTTAATAACATTTTTAGATGTATCTTTAAGTGAAATAAAAGCATTGTCTTGAAACATTATATAAAATATAAGCTATTTATATTATACATATGTGTATAATGGAAAATGTATACCAGATTATTAATAGTTCTCATCTCAGAGTATTGGGATGGAAAGTTATTATTATTATTATCATCTACTTCTTTCATTGTGCTTTCTAAACTTTTTACATAAACTACATCATTTTGAAAACATGCCATTTTATCTTTTATTATGAAATATTTCAAATATATGTAAAGAAAAGAATAAACACTTAATTTTCCTTTTTTAGAGTAACATTTGTCCTCATATATATTCTTGTACTTCTTTACCATGTTTTGTATCTTTAGTTGGTATGCATATATACAGAGTTTACTTGTTTTAAAAATGTACAAAAATGGTATTCACTATATATATCATTCTGCAGCTTGCATGTTGAAATTGAAAATATATTTGACTCATGAGCTGGGAATTTCTCCTCCACAATAATGCCCTAGAAATCTTGCCTCGTGTATGCATAATACAACATGATTAAAAATAAAATTAATTTTTATAAATAAATAAAAAGTAGAAAACCATCAGGTAGAGAGTAGATAAATTATGGTATTCATATAAATGAATACACTACATAATCAAAGAAGTGAATTATATCTACATGTTATCAACATAAATAAAACTCAAAAACATTATATTGAGTAATTATAAAATTTTAAATAAAAATAGCATTCACTATTTATCCTTGTCCCTAAAATAATAGCAATATCCTCTTTTTAATAATTTAACAGCTTTCTAGTGTCCTTTTTGCTGCATCATTTCCATCCACCCTATGCTATTTCAAAATTTACGCTTATGGTATAATCCAATTCTTGGGTTTCATATGACTTATCCACATTTTGCTGATCACTTTTACTTGATTTTTCCATCTCTAAACACTTCCGGATTCTACCTGGAACTAAGTAGTATATGAAGTGATACTTTCCAAAATTCTGGAGTACCAACTTCTTCCTTATTTAATTCATCTTGTCATTGCAGTCTTGCTAAAAATATTCTTTGTCCTCATGATTGCTTCAACTTCTTCATGTCTTCAACTTCTTATTGTTTCCCCAGTCCAAGAGATTTTGGAGAATCTCACTTGCCTGTTTGCCAGACTTGAACTTAGGTCGGCTATTCCATATCTGCTCTCATTAATACCATAGAGTCCTAGATTCCCTTTTCTTTTTGCTTTTACAATTATGTTGATTTTTAACTCTGAGTAAGCCATCCATTTTCTTTTTTTTTTTTATTGAATCATAGCTGTGTACATTAGTTCAACAAAATAAGATACAGCATGACACTCAACTAGCTTCTAACACAACTGGATTTATAAGGCTGCTTGGTAACTCTGCTATTTATGTCCTAGTTTCTTATTACATACCTCCGGATTTACCAAACCTTTTGTCTCTTCAAATTACTAAAACCCTTAATTAGCTTTCTCCCTGGAAACGGTCTTGATATTCCATTGTCTTCAAATTTACTGGGAATAACAACTTTGCTTGTGTTCCCTTTATCTTTCTCTTCTGTGTCTTGGTACAACTGTGCCTCCAACCAGTGTTCCCTTTCTCTCTCCTCTTGTAGAAGAAATATGACTCCTTCTTGTCAAAACTAACAGCAACCTGTGTGCCCTTGTTTTGACATCCTACACATGCTATCAAGATTTTACACTCTTTCCCTTCCTCTTATATTTTCTGTTCAAAGCCCCTTCTCTCCTGTTTACAAATATACTTAGATCTCACCTCTCCCAATAGAATTTTATATTTTCCTTGCTGTTCCCTTATGCTACCATCTAATCTCTCTTTTACTCTTATGTGTTAAAATGTTAGTTGAAAAGTTTTTAATTTAAAATTTGTAATTATATCACAGAAAATAATGAGAGACTCCCACGCTGTGATTAAACAAATATTAATAGTTATCATATTTACTTAGAAAATTTTCAACAGAATTTAATAAATCTGTTTAAAATTTAATAGTTCAAAAGCCTCATTGCCCAAACCCTTTCTTTTTCCTTCCCAAATGTTGTCAACCTCCTGAGTAGATATTACCATTCTCATGTATTTTATATATATATATATATATGCCACAGAGACACTATTTTTGTGTTTTTAAAAGATTCCAACAGGGTTGCATATTGTGTATACATTTCAACTTGCTTTTATTCCACATTCTGTTTTATAATTTATTTCATGTTAATACATGTAGTTCCACCTTATTAATTTTAACTGTTATATAAAACCACATTGTATAAATAAAGCAGAGAGAGTGTGTATGTGTGTGTCTATATGTATATGTATACATTTCCTATTGAAGAATTTAGGTTGTGTGGTTTTATTCTATTTTTACTATTACAAACAGTGCTGCCAACATATTCTTGTCCACAGAGGAGAGTTTATTTGGGAAATACATCTAGAAGTAAGGTCACTGGATTGAAGATTATGGAAAATTCCATCCAGTATAACTAAAATGAACTTAAAGTATTCGTTCAAATTTACATTTTAAAATATTCTTTCAAATTTACATTCAAAACAGACAATGTATCACTACTTGCTTCTATAAACCCTACCAACACTTTGTGTTATCAGACTTATTGTTTTGCCAATCAGATGAATGTGTTATTTTGATTTAGTTTTTCATTTCATTGATTATTACAAGTTTGAGCAGCTTCTTCTGTGTTTATTGGTCATTTAGGTGTTATGTTCAATGAATGTCCTGTTTTTATCATTTGCCTACTTTCTATTTTTCTATATTCTTATTGATTTTCATTTAGTCATTCATTCGAATACCTTATTTGAACACCTGTTTCTAGGCCATCTTTTAGATGCTCAGAAGACACCAGTGACCAATAACCAAATGCCTGTCCTGTGGAGCTCGCTTTCTTACAAATAGAGAGTGTGGAAAATAAGTAAAATACATAGTATGTTGACCAGTGATATGCAAAATGGAAAAAAAAAAAAAAAAAAAAAAAAGCACCGCAAAGTGAATGGTTCAAGTTGCATCAAAAAATACTGTGGTCCAAGTAGTTCTAATTGAGATTGAAATTGAAATCACCAAGGGAGTTAGCCAACTAGTTTCTGATGATATACAAAGCATTTCAGACAAAGGAAACAGCTGGCACCAACACTGTAAAGTGAGAGCAAGCCCGTCATGTCTTAAGAACAGCAAGGAGGCTGGTGTGTAGTTACCAGAGGGAGCAAGAGAAGTAGAAGTTGGAGTGAAAATCAAAGAGTCACTGTAGGATTCTGAGCTGTGATCTGACTCAAGGTTTTAAAGGACCAACGTGGCGCCTGTGTAAGACATGCATGGAATAGAAGCGAGATTGTGTATACTTAGGATGCTTCCATGTCTCGGTTATTGTGAATACTGCTATCATAGACAGGGATGTAGATATTCAAGGTCATGCCATCATTCCTTTGCGCACACACACAGATGTGGTATTCTAGATATTTGTTATTGGTATTTTTAGTTTTTTGAGGAATTGCACCATAGTTTTTGGTATCAATTCACATTCTGACCAACAGTGTACAGCGTTTCTTTTTCTCCACAGACTCTCTAGCATTTATCTTTTTTTGTAGCCATGTTAACAGGTGTGAGATGATGTTACACTGTGGTTTTGATTTGCAGGTCCCTGATCAGTGATGTTGAGTAAAAATGTGAGTGAAAAATGTATTACCTATGAAAATGGAATATTACTCAATCTTTAAAAAGAAGGAAATCTTACCATTCACAGCAATATGGATTAATATGGAGATCGTTATGCTTAGTGAGATAATCTAGACAGGGAAGGACAGATACTACATGATACAAGTTACATGACAAATTCAAAATACTCAAATCCACAGAAGCAGAAAGTGAAATGGTAGTTGCTAGGGGCTGAGAAGAGTGGAAAAAGGGAAGGTGTTAGCCAAACAATACAGAGTTTTGGTTAAACAAGATAAAGAATTTCTAGAAATCTACTGTAGAGCATAGTGTACACAATTAAAAGCACTATATTGTATACTTAAAATGTTCTAAGGGGGTAGATTTCCTATTAAAAGTGTTCTTATCACAAAAAATAGTGTCATTAAGAAATAACAAAAATGTGATGAAACAAACATTTGGCAATGACGGACAGCTTTATGGGATGGATTGTGGTGATGGTTTCATGGGTTCATACTAATCCCCAAATTTGTCAAATTGTATACATTAGTTATTTGTAATTTTTTATATTTCAAAAAATAAATTTGCTGGGTACAGTGGCTCAAGTATGTAATCCTAGCTCTGTGGGAGGCTGGGGCAGGTGGATAACTTGAGGCCAGGAGTTTGAAAGCAGCCTGAGCAACAGCAAGAACCCCTCTTTATAACGTGTATGTAGGTGGCATATACTTTAGTCTCAGATATTCAGAAGGTTGAGGTTGAAGGTTGAAGGTTGAGTCTCAGATACTCAGAAGGATGAGGTTGAAGGTTGAGGCAGGAGGATTGCCTGAGTCTAGGAGTTGGAGGTTGCAATGAGCTGTGATGATGCCACTGCACTCTAGTGCAGGCAACAAAGTGAAACCCTCTCTCAAAAAAAGAAGAAGCAGGGAAGCAGGGAGACCAATTCGGAGGCTACTATAATACTGGTAAGTGATGATGACTTGAACCAGGATAGTAGCAGTACATGATGAAGAGTGATTAGATTCTGGACATGATTTGAAAGTAGAGATGGTTTAAACATAGAGTAGGAATGGAAAGAAGAATCAAGGGTTGCTGTAAGCTAGAGTTTGCTGCGAGCCACAGGAAGGTGCATCCCCTGAGAAGAGGAAGCTGAGGGTGGGTCAGTTTGAGATACCTGTTAGTCATCAAAAAGCACAGATAGCACACAGCTGGATAAAATCAGCAAGAGAATAAATTAGGAACAGATGAAGATCAAGGAATGGGCTCTGTGCTAATCCAACTTCAAGTATTATAGGAGTTCTCAATATATAATGAATTCTAATCCTTTAAGCATTATATAAGTAACAAAATTCATCTGAACTTTCCCTTTCACATTGATAATGACATATTTCATAAGACAGAAGTTTTGATTTCAATATAATTAAATTTGTAAATCTTTTAATTCATTTTGT
The DNA here is from genome assembly GCA_963573935.1 of Arctocebus calabarensis. Classification (NCBI taxonomy): domain Eukaryota; kingdom Metazoa; phylum Chordata; class Mammalia; order Primates; family Lorisidae; genus Arctocebus; species Arctocebus calabarensis. Next base: position 29,863 of record CAUYON010137426.1, on the reverse strand, counting down.
CTTCTGAATTTTGGGGGTTTTATGATTTTCCTCCCAAAACTTAAGCCATCTCCTGTTACATTTCTTACTAGGTACTTCATAGATTTAAATGGTATCTTCTCTGGAATTATATCTTCTAATTGTTTGTTATTGGTCTATAGGAATATCATTAGCTTTTGTAATTATAACTCTTTTGAGTTCTATTCATTTATCTTTAGAGACTCTTACAAATAATGAAAATATTCTTTCTTTCCAGTCCATAAATGTTTTTTCATATATTTTTGTACTAGATAGAATTTCTGAACAATGTGGAAGAAGAAAAAGAAAACACACTGTTGAGTCTTCCCCTTGAATTGAATACTTCAAACTTTCATCATTAAGATGTTTGCGGTACATATTTGAAGGGTCAGGAGAAAACTTCTAGACACGGATCAAGAATGTTTTCATATAGTAAATGAGAAAATATCATGAATGGTATGTCAATCAGGTTGATAAAAATATCTCAGATTGCATGTGAAGCCCCCACACTGTACCCCATGATTGAACTAATGTACACAGTTATGATTCAATAAAAAAAAAAAAGAAATACCACAAAGGTATAATTTCAAGAATGCAATTTTGAAAAAGAAATAAAGGAAACAATATTGTATTGCCCAATAATAGCAGTTTTAAAAGTCTTTTTTGATGCTATGGTTTTGAAGAATATAATTATAATAAACATCAAAACACTGATTTTTAAATAATAATGAAATTGTGTTACCATTGTTAAGGTTTAAGACATCCTACTACAAAATATAGCACCTTGGCATTAGAGAGAAGAGTGGAGCAGGAAGTTCAGTTTCACCTCCCATACTTCTCCCCTGAAGCAGGCTATAGTAAAAGTACCATCCTGGCTGGCGGAGTTGCTCACACCCGTAATCCGAGCACTTGGGGAGGTTGAGGTGAGTGCATTGCTTGAGCTCAGTAGTTGGAGAACAGCACGAGAACAAGCTCCCATCTCTACTGTAAACAGAAAAACTAGCTGGACATCATGGCAGATGTCAGTAGTCCCAGCTACTTGGGAGGCAGAGGCAGAAGGATGGCTTGAGCTCAGTAGTTTGAAGTTGTTGTGAGCTATGATGCCGCAGCACTCCACCCAGGATGACAGATTGAGACTCTATCTCAAAAAAAGAATTATCTTTCTCTGAAGTAGGTCACAAGAACCTCATTCCAGAGGTACTTTCTCTATACCTGGAGGAAAGGATTATCCTTATCTCTGAAGACACAAGACACAGAGTAGAATCTCAACATACAGATCTTCTCACTTTCCCCAGTTATTACTATTAGAGAATACCTCCTTTGTCCATTCACACTTCTCAGCAACTATCCGTGCTTCTTCAAACCTAAGCATAAAAATACGTAGGCTTCCGTGTGTATTTTCTTTGGATCTTCATTTACAGAGTTTCCCATATCACATAAAACTTCCACGAAATAATTTGTATGCATTTCCCTTGTTAATCCACCTCTTGTTAGAGAGTTTTAGCCATGAACCTAGATATGAGTGTAGCAAGATACTCCTTTTTCTCCCTACAATTTCAGGCACCCAGCAAACCTCTTTGCCTCAATACTATCCTTATTCAATAGCAGATAAAGGTGAAGCTTGCTAAAGAGATAATAAAGATCAAGGGAAGTTACTTGTTTAATCACAGGACTGAACACAAAAACCATTTGATGGAAGACCAAAAGCAAGAAGAAATGTTCAACAACATTTACCATTGGCTTTTACCGACCTTAAACACACACATAACACACACAATTTCAAGCACATCTGATATTCATCAGGGTAGTCAAACAAGTCCAAGTGTCACAGCCATACCTGGTCTCTGGGTAACAACTGCATCTGGTCCGTATAACTTCTACTGCAGAGAGTTCTTGTGTACAAGATGGTCAATGGAGTGAGTCAGAAAAAGTTAAAGTGTATATTTACACCTGTAGTTTTCTTGTTAATAAAATAGGGTTAATATTATTATATATTCCATCGGGTCATTGCAAAAGGTATACAAGTTAATTCCCAAAAATCACTTAGAATAGTTTTAAGGACATTTCCTTGATTAATAAATAGTAGCAATTATTGATACTATTATTGTTATTATTGATTTTTTAATTAGACATAAGTTGAGCTTTAGCTATATTTATATCATGGAACAGCAGTGGATAATCACAGGAATACAAAAACCTTGGATGTTCGTATTCAAACATGTTCATTGGTATGTTTCACAATAAAAATTTTGGAGACTGTGACATACAGAAAACAAAATCAAAGTAAATCTCACTTCAATGCACTGTGTGCTCGTTTTCAGTGCAGGTGACATTCTCTTTTTAGATCTTCCTAAGTGAAGTTTCTCCTGTTTGAAACTGAATTCCACTTCCCTTTTTCGGCTGAGTATTTTTTAAATTCAGAATATAACCATATCTGGATCTCTCGGATTTCATACTTCCCTTTCTTCCCAGCTCTTTTTCTCATACCAAGTTATAGGTGGCAAATATCTGTTTAATAGTACCTATCCCTTTGTATGTAATTGACAATGTATTTGTTTATATTCTTTGAGTATAAGCTTCTTGAGGATAGAAACGTTGCCTTAATGAACTTCATTTCTTTGGTGAGGAACAAAAAGCTAGTAGCCAACAATTGTTTGCAGAATAAATATTAAATGATCCGCCTCTTTTTATCAGGAATACATTAATTTCTTTCCCTCTGTCATGGTGCAGGAAAAGAAATTTTACATATAAAATTTATAAACACAAATCTCTATTTGTTAGGCTATTAAAATCTAGCCAGAGATTAATTCCACAATGACATCTCACTGGAGGTGAAGACCTTAATTTTCTCTCAGTTCTGTCTTACTTTAATGTTTCACCACAATGCTCAAATGCTTAACTCAGAGAAGGTCCCTCACACAATATGGGAGAAAGGACATACTTTAGTATCACAGAAAACTTCTCTTTTCTTATTGGCTGTAACACTTGGGGACAGAGTTTTTGAGAAATGTATGTAAAGTTATCTATTCTTACATGGCTTTATCAGTAAATTAAAAATTACAAGGCTTTATTCAGAGCTTCCTTTTTTTCTCTTCTGAGAACATAAAATTGCAGACAGATTATCCAATGTCATTTAAATCATGTCATTATACATAGTAGATATCACTAGTGACACTCACAAATGGAATCACTTCTAAAATGGAACTTGTAGGGTTTTTTAAATATATTTTTTAATAGAGATTTTTTTAATTGTTTTCTTTTTTCATGTTAATTTGAGGGTACAAAGAATTACATTACAATGTTTGCATTTGTTAAGTAGAGTCCCTCATAATTGTGTCCTACCCCTAAGATGTGTGCCATACACCCTAACATTGTGCCCATTGAGAGAACACTCAAAACGCTTCCTCCTTCCCTCTTCTTGCTCTCTTGTTCCCCCACTGATTTGAGTTTTTCTATTATGTGGGTATGTATTAGATCATCTACTGGCTTCATATTAGTATTGAGCATATTGGATTCTCCCTTCTCCATTCTTGTGATGCTTTCCTAAGAAGAATGTTTTTCAACTCTATCCAGGTTAATACAAAAAATGGAAAGTCTCTATCTTTTTTATGGCTGAATAGCATTCCAAGGTATACACATACCACAGCTAGTTAATCCATTCCTTCATTGGTGGGCATTTAGTTTGTTTCTATATTTTGGCAATTATAACTTGAGCTGCAATAAACGAACTACTGCAAATGTCCTTATGATAAAATGACTTTTTTTTTTCTGGGTAGATGCCTAGTAATGGGATTGAGAGGTTAAATGGGAAATCTAATTTGAGTTCTTTCAGCATTCTCAATACTTCTTTCCAAAGAGGTTGGATTAGTTTGCAGTCCCACAAGCAGTGTAAAAGTGTCCCCTTCTCTCCACCTCCACACTGGCATCTGCAGCTTTGAGACTTTGTAATGTTGGGTATTCTTGCTGGGGTTAGGTGATATCTCAGGGTGCTTTTGATTTTCATTTCTCTGACAATCGGGCATTTTTCGAATGTTTGTTCACCATCTCTTTGTCTTCCTCAGAGAAGGTTTCTGGTCACATCTCTTGCCCAGTGGTAGATGGGATTGTTTGCGCTTTTCTTTTATTGATTAATTTTGAGTTCTCTGTAGATTCTATTTATGAACATTTTTTTCAGATTTGTACTATACAAATACCTTTCCCCATTCTGATTGTTGCCTTTTTGCTTTATTTGTTGTGTCCTCAGTTGTGCATTAGCTTTTCAGCTTAATTAAGTTCCATTTGTTAATTTTGGTTGCTGCTGTAATGGCTGCTGAAATCTTTGTAATAAAATCTTTCCCCAGTCTTACCTCATCAAGAGTTTTTCCCACACTTTCTTCTAAGATTCTTGTCATTTCATGTCTTAGATTTAAATTTTTTATCCCTCTGGACTCAATTCTTGTAAGTAGTGAAAGGTTTTAGTCTAGTTTCAGTTTTTTCAGGAGGTTATCCAGTTCTCCCAGCACCATTTGTTGAAGAGGGATTCTTTTCCCTGCTGTATGCTTTTGTTTGGTTTCAAATAGACACTGGTATCATCTCTTGGGTTTCTATTACATTTCATATATCTATGTCTCTATTTTTGTACCAATACAATGCTATTCTGATCATTATGGAATTGTAATAAAACCTGAAATCTGGTAGAGTGATTTTTCTGGCTTTGTTTTTATTACTAAGAATAGCCTTGGCTATACAGAGTTTTTTCAGGTTCCATAAGAAACGAACTACTGTTTTCCAATTCTTCAAAGTATGATGTTGGCATTTTAATAGAGATTGCACTGAATCTGTAAATTGCTTTGGGTAGAATACACAATCTAACACTGTTAGTGCTTCCCAGCCAAGAGCATGGTATGTTCTTCCACTTGTGAATGTCTTCCATGATTTCTTTATTAGGGTTTCACAATTCTCTCTGTAAAGGTCTTTCACCTCCTTTGTTAGGAGTATTGCTAAGTATTTCATTTTCTTTAAGGGAATTGTTTCTTTGATTTGCTTCTCAACTTGGCTGTTATTGGTGTATACAAAGGCTATGTTGAGTTTTGATTTGTGTCCGAGGATATAATCTATTTTAGAGAATGTTCTAAGGGCTGATGAGAAGAACATATATTCCTTAGCTTTGGGATGGTGTGGTCTATATGTGTCTATTAAGCATAGTTGTTCCAGGGTCATGTTTAAGTTCCTTATACCTTTGTTTAGTTTCTGTTTAGAGGATCTTCCAGCTCTGTAAGAGGAGTGTTAAATTTCTCTACTGTTATTGTATTATGGGATATCATCTTTTTCAGATCAATTAAGGTCTGTTTCATAAATCTTGGAGCATTTAAATTAGGTGCATAAATATTTAGAATTGAAATGTCCATAGACTAAGCAGGGTTCAATATCCCTCCGAAAGGAGTGTGTCAGAATCTTTGGTTATACTTGGGATATTTTCATTTATAATATCCTCCAGTAAGGCTTCCTTTCCTCTGGGGAATTTTTCTTCCCCTTCCCAGATGCCTATAATTCATATGTTTGAACACTTCATAAACTACCATAATTGAGTGAATAGTCAGCTTTCTCTCTCTTCTTTTCTGCCTCTTTAACTGCCTGTGTTAGTTCAAGAGCTTTGTCCTCTAGCTCTGAGTTTCTTTCTTCTCCATGGTCTAATTTACTATTGATGCTTTCTTTAAGTTCCCTGATGAACACATTCAAATCCTTAAACTCCCCTATATCTTTGCTATACTCTTCATATCTTTCATCCCTTATTTGATTTTATTTTTGGATTTTGTTTCCATTATTTTCCACTCTCTCAGCAATATCCTTCATTGTTTTTACCATCCATATTTTAAATTCCCATTCTATCATTTCTATCATTTCTTTATAGGTGGAATCCTCTGCAGTAGCTACATCATGATCCCTTGTGGGGGTGGAAGGGCTTGCTCTGTTCTGGTTTTTCACATTGCAAGGATTTTTCTGTTGGTTTTGTGTTTTCTTCTTTTCTGCTTCCTTTACCAACTTTTTCCTTTTGCTTTCTCCTTCTCTTTAAATTACTTTGTCTCTATGCTTTCTTGTTGAAGTGTTCTTTTAGTATAGGAACAAAAGGAAGAGAAGAGTGAGAGAAAGAAGGGAGAAAAGATAGACAAAGAGAAAAGATGAAAATATTTCAGATTGTATATTAAGCCAGCACATTGTTCTCCATGATTGCACTAATGTACACAGCTATGATTTAATAAAAAAGAAAGAAAGAAAGAAAGAAAGAAAGAAAGAAAGAAAGAAAGAAAGAAAGAAAGAAAGAAAGAAAGAAAGAAAAAGAAAAGAGGGTATAAGGAAAGATTGACAAAAAGAAGAAAAGAACAGAAAGGGGGAGACTATAGAAAGAGTGGTGTTTGACCCATACCCTCAATTCCCAGCCTCTGACAGGGCTGGAAAGGGTGAATCCCTTCAGGTCAGGAGCTCCTTATAGGCGTCAGCAAAACCAAAATCGCACCTTCACCAAATAGAGAAGAAAAAAAAACCCACAGCAGTCTGTTGCAGTGGGGATCTACCAATAGTGTCTTTCCGAAGGTCAAAGCTAGTAAGACCCCTAGATCAGGGGATCAAGGTCTCCTTGAGCCACGCCAATGCTGTGGCATCTCATCCTAGCCCTCAGAGTGAAGTTCTGTCCCATAAAAGGACTACAGATTGACAAAGACAAAAGCAGATCAGAAAAAAAGAAAAAAGCAGATCAGAAAATAAAAGAAAAAAGACTAGTAAAAGTATATTAAAAAATTGAAAATAAAATTATATAAGATGTAAAAAAGGGGGCTATATCTTAATTGTTAACAGAAATTGGAGAAATTTATGTGAGAAAGATGAGAAAATTAGAATAATCTTTTTATAAAGAGAGGAAAAAAGGAGAGAAATGGAAAGGAAAGAAAGAATAAAAGGGATAGAAAATCCATAGCAAAAATGGTGTCCATATCATTGAAGAATATAAAAGTGGAAAAATATAAATATAACAAAAAATAAACAAAGAAACAAAAAACCTTCAGAGTAGCAGTGCCCATAGCTCAGAGGGTAAGGTGCCAACCATATACACTGAGGCTGGAAGCTTTGAGCCCAGCCCAGATCAGTTAAAACAATGGCAAATGCAAACAAAAAATAGGCAGGTGTTGTGGTGGGCACCTGAAGTTCCAGCTACCTGGGAAGCTGAGGCAGGAGAATAGCTTAATCTCAAACATTCGAGGTTGCTGTGAGCTGTGATGCAACAGCACTCTACCGAGGGTGACATAGTGAAACTCTGTTTCAAAGCCTAAGCCCAGGAGCTGGAGGTTGCTGTGAGCCATGAAGCCATGGCACTCTACCAAGAGTGACAAAGTGAGAATCTGTCTCTAAAAAAAAAAAAAAGAAAGAAAAAAGAAAACAAAAGAAACCTTCAGGGCAAAAATTTGGGGGGAAAGGAGCAGAAAAACTGTCAGAAAAAAATGGAGCCCTTACTATTGAAGAAAGAAACAATGAAAACCTATAAATACCAAAAAAAAAAAAAAATAGGGAAAAAAATTGAAATATATATATAGGTGTAGAAAGTATTCCCTAGATAACAGGTAACATTCTGAGGTATGAGATGCTATTCATGACATTGATACATCTGTATAAGATGGGAGTTGGGAGCCACTGGTTGCCTAGGAGAACTGATCCTGTCTTCCTGGTATTCTCCTGAGTCCCTTGTCCTCACAATGGCTTTGCCAGGAAAGTGTGTTTTGCTCAAGGTGGATGTCTTGCTCTGTAGGCATGCCAGAACTAGCCTGGCACAAGGACCCTGAGGGATATTCCTCCCACATTGCTTTCCCACAATGGCTACACCAGGCCAGGAGCTGAATGATAAGAGCTCTGCTCCACCCAATGGCTCAATCCTGGCCCATGGGCACTATTTGAGATCACTTGCTTGCCCTAGCTCTCCCACGGTAACTCCAGCAAGTGCCCAGGTCCAAAAAAAAAAAAAAAATGAAAAGCCTACAGGGCAGGCCTTCTCTGTCTGAAATCTGCCTTGAAACTTGCAGACTTCTGCCAGCACAAAAGCACTTGCCTTCTGCTCCTGACCTCTTCCTTGATTCCTAGGGTCTCCTGCTGCCTCCCTGTTCCCTCAAAGCAATGTTTCTGGACAGGACGAACCCTCCCCCCCGACCCCAGCTAGAGATTCACTGGAGTCCTCCCTCCCTGATCTTACCATGAGTGGCATGGATGGCTAGAGGCAGCCATGTTTGGGGATTTTGTTTTTAAAATTACTTTTTAGTGTTAGATAATTATCTCATTTCTTTGTGTAATCTGCTTGACAACAGACTCCGTCTCTTCCTTCTCTTTATAATCTCCTTCCTTGCTAAGCCTAGGACAGCGCGCTTGCTGCACTAGTATGTGCTACTTAAATAGAATTGAACAAGGTGATAAGATTTCCCTCCTGTTCTGGTTGTTTTTAAGGTGTATTAATGTACAGTAAATGGGAGTCAGAATGATCCCTTCCTCTCATACACAGTGCATGTGCCCTCACACAGCCTGCCGGGCTCTGATCACCAGCCAATTTGCAGCTGCAATCCCATCTTCTTTTTTCTTTTTATTCTGGGAAGTTATAAAAATAACAATTCTGCCATCACTTCATCAATTCACAAAGTGACGTTAGTCTCTTGCTTTCTAATTCCTTTCATTTCTCCTTTATAGGCCTGCCAATAGCCAAGGCCTTTGCCGGCCTTACATATTTAATCAAAGTAACCAATGCTAAGGATTTTTACAGGGAATTAAGTTTGATTTGTTTTGAAATATTTATTTATTCCATATGGCATTTAAGTAACTTAGTTATTTTTGGTGTCATAATGTTGCATAAACTAGATTCAAATTTTGGGTGGGGGGTGGGAAGGGCATAAAGACACACAAAGATAAAGCCTAGGAGTCGTTTTGAAGAAAACATCCACAGTAAAAGGACAATGAACACATAACTGAAGTATCAGATTAGGACAGTGGTACTCACCCCACAGGAACTGTATTAAAGGGCCACAGCATTAGGAAGGGTGAGAACCACTGGATTAGGAGATCTGGCAAAATCACAGAGATAAATTTGCTGGTGCTAGAATCACCAACATAAATCTCCCCAGTCGCAGGCCAATACTTGTTCACACATTGTGGTGACATTGTGGATTTCTTCCCTGTAAGCCCATGTCAATGCGGTGTTTAGTGCTCTGGATTTAGCTGACTTTAGCAGTGAATCCTCTCCTAGTTCTGGGGATGAGGTGAGAGGGCTAAGCAGCCTGAGCCAGGCAGTAAACTGCTTTTGCTTTTATAGGTCCAGGATAGTTAGGGGTCCAGGCCTAAGCCCTTCATTGTCCACAGTGATTAGTGATGTGTGCAGAGGCAGAGATGTGACCTAATTTTGTTCCATCAGTAAAGCCTAGTACTTGTATTCAGTAGTTGGATAAAGATAAAAAGCTTTGTTACTCCAGATCCTGTAGTTAGAGATATGTATACTGTCACTGCTGCAGCCATCTTCCTACTATGACAAGCAAACACCACCGCCACCTCCAACTACAACAAAACTAAGAAAATTAGAGAAATACAGAGCCAACCCTGATCATCAAACACTGCCTAAAGTCCACTAACCTGGCTGTAAACCAAATATTGGCTTTATTATTTAAGCCAGCATGAGATTTTTTTGTATGTGTATGTGTGGCAGTTTTATAATGCTTTTGTTTTGCATTTTAACTAAAAACAAATCCTTATACAGAAGCAGAGATGCAGAAAAATAAATGTATAATTATAAAATTATGCCAGTGTTCTTTTGCCGGGGGCATTAGGACACAGTATGTATTATATCACACATTCCCTTATTGAACTAAAATTGCCCTTCATCCTGCAACTTGCTCAGTGGGAAAGACCGTGCTGGGAAGGCCACTATTTCTAATGTATGTTACTGAGTTGATGCTAACAAGCATTTTAAACGAGTTAAGTGCATCACTGCTGTTTTCCGTGGTTAGAGGTGTGAGTCATGCTTCCTGTTAAGCCCAGAGACACTGCCTCTGTTTGAGGCTTTATTATTTGGTAACAAAATGGAAAGCACACTGGTGCTGTCAGTGAACTGGAAGCAATCAACATTTACTAGGCTTACACACATGAGAAATGCAAATAGGTTTCATTTGCTGGGATATGGGTTGGTGGCTTGACTCAAACACTTCATACCCCTAAGAAAAAGGAAGTTAAACCACAAGCTTAATCCTTGACTAAATCTTGAGGCATTCTGAACCACAAATTAGAAAATTAAAACCAAAATGCATTCTGCCGTTCCAAAACCAGGGAGCTGAGTTCTTACTTCAGAGGTTGACAAATGCCATCACTTTGGCCAAATGCTCTTGATTCATACCCACTGGTTCATTTTTACGGGCCTACTGCCAGCCTCTCTAAAGCACAGCCACAAAACCATGACCCTAAACTGTGGAATCAGTGAGGGACAGGGTGGCAAGTAGGCTTAAGAGAGCACCAGGAGCTTCTAGTGATATGTAAATACCGAATATCTGGGGAAAACTACAGTGAGTCTCTGGGCTGTCTGGAAAAAAATATCAACCAGAAAACTAACTATCACAGTTGTTGTAAGAATCACTAATTATAATGTTAAAGGTTATATGCCAATAGAGATGATAATGCAGAAAAAGTAGAAAAGATGTAGCCTCTCTGCCATTTGGGATACAGGCTTCCCAATACAACAGTAGTTAATAGAGATGGAGCTTTTATATTAAGAAAGCAGAGGGAGTAGCAGTTCCTTGAACTCATTTTATAGATGCCTGATCTTATTCCACAGAGATTTTACCACGACAGTTAGAATATGTAAAAAAAAAAATTTACAACTAATTTTGATCATTGTTAAAATCCTTAATATAAAATAAATAAATAATACAGAGAACAGAAGTTGCTTATGTGTCTTAAAAAATGAATGATTTAGAAACAAGGGGTAGAGAAGTAGGTAATTTATATTGAGAACCTATAACCTAGGAGTTAATTCACAAACTCTATTTAATCCTCACATTAAAAAAAGTCAAAATTTCTACAAAATCAGAATTTCAGAGATGAAGCATCCTGATCTGTGTTTCCACAAAGGTTTTGAAGAGATGAAAGCAATACAAATTTTTTTTATTGATTCATTCATTAAAGATTTAATGGATGCTAATATATTTACAAAGTATATAAAGCTATTGGGCTACAAAAAGGAATTAAATAAAATTGAAATTTTTGTCTTCCAGAAGCTAACAGAAGAAGAACAGCATGGAACGGGGTATCCCTCTTCAGTGTTTGAGATGCAAATTGTGTGTCCCAGTTGTCAAGTCTGGAATTTGATTTTATCTTACTTAAAACTAAATAAATTAGCCTGTTTCTGCTTCATAGATGCTGGCAGGAGACAGGACACTCCTGCTTTTGAGACAAAGGACTTCATTAATCTTGCATGGCATAGCACGCAGCAATGGCACCAGCATGTTTGTGTCAATTCCTCTTGCTGCCCCCTCCCAAGTCTGTGGGGGTGATGGCAGTACGTCCAGATAGATGGCTGTGAGCTCCGTGGACTGTGTTACAGCAGAGAAACGTCAACTTAGGGAATCTACCACTTTCATGGTGAGCAGTGAGCAGGCCTGCTGCTGGTCACGGGGGAGGACAGTGCCCAGTCCCCTCAGGTGGCTCTCTGTAAACACATAGCTCCCTCAAATAGCACACAGTGCCTTGCATCTGTGGCATACTGGCAAGGCACGCAGGAGTGCTAGAGACCCTTTGAAGGACTTTCTCATAACACCAGTCGGGATCCAGAGTGCGATGTTGGAAATATCATGTGTTGACTGGTAAGTCCAGTCGGTCTCCATCATTTCAACCATCTCCTTTAATACATTTAGGCATCCCCAGGTTCATACAGGAGGATTCTCTTCCAGAGCAAAGGAAGGAGACAGTTTGCTGTTGACGTAGCTCAGGATTCTAGTCGTGAAATGAGGTTCTGCCTGTTGATTAGAAAATAGACAAGGTATAGAACATCTATAGCAGAAATCACAGTGACAAAGTGACCTTTCTGTGTGTGCAAGGCCAACGCATGTTAACCACTGTGTCAGCCAAAGTGTCAGATGTTCTTACAGTTGAATCTGCTTTGCTTGTCTCACCAGCAGCATTTGTAGTAGCATCCTGCTTAGTCTGGGAGAAGAGGCGTAAAGAGATGGGTGGGTTGGCTGGAGGCTGTAGAGTCAACAGAAGAAGTTACTTACACAGAACTTCTTATTTCTACCCTGTTAAAGATTGAGGTATCCACCAGAGTTCAGTTAATTAAAACAAAAGCTATTCTAATGTTGCATTCTAATGTTGAAGAGTTTTAATACAGGGAATTATGAACTTATATAACCATGGGTAAGGCAATCTCAAGCTAACGCACCAAAAGGATGATTCTCAAAACCCCTCCAGGAAGGTCACACTATTCTCTCTGGAATGATCCCACCCAATAGCTCAGCAGCTACAGACTGAATGTGTATCATCAAGATTCACTCATATATTGAATCTCCAGTGTGATGGTATTGAAAAAAATGAGGCTTTTGGTAGATAAATAGGTTTAGATAAGTTTATGAGATTGTGGGCCCCATGAGGGGATTAACATTCTTACAAGACACCAGAGGGTTTCCTTCTCCACATGTGAGGACACAGTGAGGAGGTGGGCACCTATAAGGTAGGACAGGATGCTCATCAGAGCCTCACCATGTTGGACATCTCAGCTTCCAGAACTGGGAAAATAAATGTCTGTTGTTTAAGCCACTCAGTCTATATTTTGTTCTGGTGTCCCAGCAGACTAACACAATCAACCTGGGGCTGCAAGGTGAATCACAGCTGTCCCTACATCTGACTGCTTCTGCCTGAGAATAATAATAGCCATTCTTCTTCATATTCTAAACTCATGCAAGTATTTCCTGTTGACAAACTCTGACGCAGGGCCTTGAAGGGAAGGTAATTCTGAGAACTGGAGGTCCAATGTCTTCCCTACAATAAAGGGAGCAATTATAATGCTGTGCTGATAACAGATTATTAAACTAATACACAGATTGCAATAAGTGCCACATGAATTAATTAATATGAGATTGACAGTGACAAAGAAGTGTACTTCTGGTCCACCTATGTGCTGAGGTGATCCTGTGACATTCTAAAGCAGCGGACAACACACTTCAAACTGTGACTCACATCACTCTCAAGGCTCTGTCCACCAGAAAGATGGCTCCTTGGGCAAAGCAGGAGAATTTGGTGAAACCATAAAGGTTGGAAAATCTTTAAAGGGCACTCGCAGAAACATACAAGGAAAGGGAATGGAGATTTGCAAGATACTTGAGCCCCTTCACTGACAAGTGGATGCAAGCATCAGAAGTCGTGCCGTGGCTCACACCTGTAATCCTAGCACCCTACGAGGAGGAGGTGGGTGGATTGCTTGAGCTCAGGAGTTTGAGACCAGCCTGAGCCACAGTGAGACCCCATCTCTATTAAAAACAAAAACTTGCCAGGCACAGTGGCAGGTGACTGTAGCCCCAGGTAGTGGGGAGGCCGAGACAAGAGGATCTCTTGAGCCAAAGAGTTTGAAGTTGCTGTGAGCTATGATGCCAGTCACTCTACCCAGGGCGACAGAGTGAAAATGTGTCTCAACAAATAATTAAAATAAAATAAAATAATTAAAATATTCTTTCAAAAATGAAACAATCCACCTGTATTTAATGATACATTTGCAGAATTATGTCTATTTGGAGAATAAATGAAGTGAAATAAAAACTTTCCCAGAAATTACGGAAGATGATGTTGGACAAATGTGCGATGAGTGACTTTGGAGGAGCCGTGACACGCTAGGCTGAAGCAAACAAACTTCACTCTGTACGGGAATGGTGTATGCTCAGCATATGCAACAGGTACTAGGAAGAGCACAAGATTGTGGCAGGGAGTTGAAGTAAATAGGTCATTGTAGTATGAAAGTACATGATAATCAGTATTTGACTGCAACGATAACAATGAAGGGTATGAAAAAGATTGGTTGATGCTGTGAGGAAAGAATCAGCATAAGTTAGTTATTTGGAAAGTTATTCTTTCTGTACTTTAGACTGTTCTTTATCTGGTCTTAGAAGCTTGTATTCATAGAAAGGATTCAGTGTCTTTTGTCACCATCTCCTTGGTCTTAGGTCACAAACTTTCTTAACTATGATCTTGGCTTCATTTTTAACAGGATTCTCCTTTAAACACAATATAGAATTAGCATAGGCATCCAGTTTTTCCACTTTCTCATGGACTGTTGTCAGTCTGAGTGCTGAGCTTATCTTGATCATCTGTAGATCTGAATGAGACTGACGAAGTCTTTGACATTTTCCCTAATGTTTTCCTCAAGTTACATTTGTTCATTCATTCTTTTTTATAATTCATTTTGTTTTATTGTGGTAAGGTATGTAACATGAAATCTAATCTAATCTTTTTTAGTTTTTTTTCTTTTTTGATACAGGCTCTCATTTTGTCATCCTGGGTAGACATATGGCATCATAGCTCACAGCAACCTCAGTCTCTTGTGCTCAAGTGATCCTCTGGTCTCAGACTCCCTGTAAATCCTCCCTGGGATTACAGGTGCCCACCACAATGCCAGAGCTATTTTTAGAGACAGGGTCTCACTCTTGCTCAGGAGGATCTGGAACTCCTGAGCTCAGGCAATCCACCCGCCTCAGTTTCCCAGAGTGCTAGTATTACAGTCATGAGCCACTGCACCAGGGCGAAATCTAATCTCTTATGAAAGAGGTTGAGGGGTATATAATACAGCATCATTTTATACAGGCACACTGCTGCATTATAGATCTCTAGAACTTATTTATCTTAAATAACTACAACTTATACTTGCTGATTAGCAACTCCTCATTTTCCCTTTACCCAATCCCTTGCAACCAACATTCCTCTTCTTAATTCTATGAGTTTGACTACTTTAAACAACTCATATAGGTAAAATCATTTATATGAGTTGTTTAAAGTGTTCAGTTCACTTATATGAGTTATTTAAAGGTTTATTTCACTTAACATGGTGTCGCTAAGGTTCATCCATGTTATTACATATTGCAAATCTCCTTTTTTAAAGATGTATGTATATGTCACCTTTTATTTATTTATTTATCTGTTTATCTATTTTCCTGTTTATTTATCTGTTTATTTTGTTTGTTTCTACCTCTTGGCTGTTGTAGACAGTGCTATTGTGAACGTGAGAATGCTAATGTCTCTTTGAGATCCTAATTTCAATTCCTTGAGGTCTTAATTTCAATTTCAGAACTGGAATTGCCAAATCATATGAAAGCCCGATCTTTAATTTTTTTGAGGAACCTCCCTTCTGCTTTCCACAAAAGCTGCACCATTTTGCATCCCCACCTATAATGTACAGGGTTAAAATTTCTTCATTTCTCCACCAACACTTATCTTTTGACTTCTTGGTAATAGTTATTCTAACAGGTGTGAGGTGATATCTCCTTATACTTCATATTTGCATTTCACTAATCATTAGTGACATTGAGCATCTTTTCATTTATCTGTTGGCCTTCATTTATTTATTTATTTGAGACAGAATCTCATTCTTTTGCCTAGGCTAAAGTGCCGTGGCATCAGCCCAGCTCACAGCAACCTCCAACTCCCAGGCTAAAGTGATTCTCCTGCCTCAGCCTCCTCAGTAGCTGGGACTACAGGTGGCCCCCTCAATGCCCAGCTCATTTGTTCTGTTTTTCATAGAGACAGGGTCTCACTTTCTCTCAGGCTGTTCTAGAATTACTGAACTTAAGCAATCCTCCTGCTTGTCCTCCGAGAGTGCTAGGAGTACAGGTGCTACTCACCATGCCCAGCCCTGTTGGCCATTTTTATATAATTTTTAAAGAAATGTCTATTCAAGCCATATATCCATTTTCTAATCAGGGTATAGATTTTTGTTATGAAGTTACAGGAATTTCTTATATATTTTTGGAAATTTACCCTTTATCATTACACAGTTTGAAAAAAAATTTTCTCCCATTCCAATATCTTCAAAGAACTTAAATTAGACCTCACATTTGATCCTGCAATCCCCTTACTGGGCATCTACTTAGAAGAAAAAACATATTTTTATCATAAGGACATTTTCACTAGATTTTCTATTGCAGGTTAATTTATAATCAATAAAATGTGGAAACAAGCTAAATGCCCACCCACCCAGGAATGGATTAACAAGCTGTGGTATGTGTACACTATAGAATACTACATGGCTATACAACAGTTGGAGACTGCACATCTTATGTATTAACCTGGATGTGGGTGGAACACATTCTTTTTAGTAAAGTATCACAGGAATGAAGGAGCAAGAATCCAATGTACTCAATCTTAGTATGAAGGCAGTAGATGAGCTAATACAAAGTGAGGGGTAGGGAAATGAAAGAGTAGGGAGGGGATTTGGGAGCATTGTTTATGGCACACCTCTTTGGGATGGGAAACAATTATAAGAGGGACTTTACCTATTTTTACCCTCAATGAATCCCAAACAATAAAAGAAATAAAAATATAAATTAAAAAAAATTTCTCCCATTCCATGGGTTGCCTTTTCACTTTGTTAATTGTTCCCTTTGCTGGGCAGAAGCTTTTTAGTTTGATGTAGTCTCACTTGTCTGTTTTTGCTTTTGTTGCCTGTGCATCTGGTGTCATATTAATGAATCGCATTCTTTAGTAAGCAGCTCCTATATGCCAGACACTGTGTAAGATGTTAGGTATGTAAACATGAAAAAGGCTTAGCCCTGCCGTCAAAGGGCTCTCTTTCTACAAATGTGCCACATAATATAATAAATAATATAAAAGAAATGCACTATTAGCACCAAGGAGAGGATTAGCCACATGGGCTAAGAGATAGGCAGTTAGAGATGGCTTGACAGTGAAGTGGTTCTTAAGCTGTATCTTAAAGGAAGAATAGGATTTGTCAGGTAGACAAGGTCAGAGGAAAGGAAATACAAGCAGATTCAAAGGCAAAATAAACAAAGGAATATGGCGTCAGATGCAGGGCATTTGCACATCTGATTCTTTAGACACTTCGCACATACATAACTAACTTTCATAGGTGCATTGACCATTGTCTGATTAATTAATGTTCAAAAAACCATGTTCATAAAAACATTTCTATTTATCTTCGAAAACATATTATAATGTGTCTATTAGCTAATCATCTGATGCCTTACCTTATTTAACCAACATGAAACCAACAGTAATTGGTTTGAGCCTACTGCAGACTGAGCATACACTAATGCCTTATTCCAGTATTTGGGAAAAAGGGAAATTCATCTAAGATGAGATAGGTGACTTTTGTAGACCATTTCAACAGAGAGGAATTTTAGACACTTTTCCATCAGGCAGTTTGTGGTTGAAGATCTAAACTATTGCTCTAGTTTTATTTTCATGTTATTAGATGCCATTTCTAAATATAAATGTTATCTTAAATTTGAGATGTTTGTGTTAAATCTAATCTGTAAGTACTTTTTATCTTTAGTTAGCTATAACCCTCTTGTCAGATCACCACGACCAAACCCCTAAATGTTAATAATGAGTTATCTCTATTTATGTACTTTGCTTTTACATCCCTTTTTTTATTCTTTAAGGATATACCATTAAGGTCAGATGTCACCAGGAATCTAGGGATCTTACTTCACAATCACAGTAGCTTTTTGTTTTCTTTTGTTGTTGTTGTTTTTGTTCCTCTTTGTTCTTACTTGGAAATGTGTGCTTCATGTTTGGAGTCCCTTGTATTCCTTAGGCTATATCATATTTTGGATCTTCTATTTATGATGTAATATCATATTTCTGCTTGGTGTTTCTTCATCTCTATTACTATATTATTTTCCTAAAGCTACTTCAAAAAGTGCCTAAAACTAGGTGGATTGAAACAACAGAATTTTATCGTCTCCTAGTTCTGGAACTTGGAAATCCAAATTCAACATGTTAGCAAGACTGTGCTTCTTCTGAAACTCATGAGGATGCCTTTGCTTACCTCTTTCTCCTTTTTGGTGCTTTGCCGGCAGACATTGGTGTTCCTTGGCTTGCAGTTACACAAATCCCACATTGGCCTCCTCTGTTAGATGGTGTTGTTCCTTGTGTCCACCTGTCTTCCCACTGTTCTCTACTTATAAAGACATCAGGCTTAGTCACTTAGTAGCCCACCCTACTCCACTATAGAGCCCTCCTAACTCATCACGTCCTCATTGATCCTCTTTCCCAACAAGATCACATTCTAAATTACAAGGGGCTAGGACTTCAACTTATCTTTTTTGTGTGTGGGATGCACATGAACCCATAACAATTATGGATTATTGAGAAATATGGGCTGATCCTCCAGACCAGGGCCTTTAGAATAGAAAAGTCTTGTTTTAAAACCTTCTGCCAACCCCATCATCTGTGACTACAGTCAATTTAATGAATTGTCAGCTTTCCCACATATATGAGACTAACTTCAGATATTTCACTTATGAAGTAAAAAATAATGGCAGTACCTTAGAATGGTTTTAAATAAGGTAAGGCATCAGATGATTAGCTCAGTACCTGGCATATGGCAAATATTCAGTAGACATTAGCAACTGACATTATTTTAAGTATGTGAACCATTTATAAATATATGCAAGAATCCCTATTTTGGATATATAAAATTGAAATAGTGGGAAGGGATAATGGAGTCACTAGTATCAGCTTAAACTATGTCAGAGTATGTTGGAGTTCAAATATTTCTGGTAATATCGATCAAAATGATGAAGAGAAACTAGAAAGACTCTTTGCATGAAGAGCTTGAAACTGCATTCCAAGAGGAGGAGAGCTATCAGTGACCATCTTAATTTCATCCTACCTGTTCTGTTCAGAAAGGAAGAGCTATTGGCCTGACTTCATTGCTCTACCTGAGTCCTAATGGAGAGAGAGAGGACTAAAACCAAAGGGTTTAACCAGAGGGTTAAAACCAAAAGAACAATTTGACTGGAACCTTTAAAACTTTGGAGCACAGGGCGGTGCCTGTGGCTGAGTGAGCAGGGCGCCAGCCCCATATATTGAGGGTGACGGGTTCAAACCTGGCCCTGGCCAAACTGCAACAAAAAAATAGCAGGGCGTTGTGGCGGTGCCTGTAGTCCCAGCTACTCGGGGGGCTGAGCCAAGAGAATGGCTTGAGCCCAGGAGCTGGAGGTTGCTGTAAGCCATGAAGCCATGGCACTCTACCAAGGGTGACAAAGTGAGACTCTGTCTCTAAAAAAAAAAACCTTTGGAGCACAGTTAGTTTGTGTTATTTTGGATGCTTCTAACGAATTCTAAAACAAAATGATAGCCTAAGGCATTCTGTTCTAAACTGCTGCAAATAATCGGGAAGTTTTGGAACTTTGAGAACCCCTGCTAAGTGCCTGATAGTCACAAAGTATCTAGTGAAATGTCAATGTGGTTGAGACCTGGTTGTCCCTGGAAGTTGACAATGTAGATAGATGTGGAAAGTGGGCATAGTGGGGCTTGGAATGTTTAACTATTTAACTGGTCCTAACAACAACATCATAAGAGAAGGATTATTATTATACCCATCTTATTAATGAGGAAAACCAAGGATTGAAAAGTGGTAAATGTCTACTCCAAGATTACAGAGTTAGTAGGTAGAAGAGAAAGCATTTTAACCAAAGGAATCAGATTTCAGGACTGAGAATTTTCTAGCATGTATGTTAGAAACCCTCTAAAGCAAAAACCAGAGATCTTTTTGTTGAAAAAAACTGGGGACAGTAAATATTTTCAGCTTTTGGAGACATATAGTCTCTTTTGCAACTACTTAATTTGGCTGTTGTAGTACAACAGCAGTCATTGATACATGTATACAAATGGCCGTGGCTGGGGTCCAATAAAAGTTTATTTCCAAAAATAGAAGTCAGTGAGATTTGGCCCATGGGTCATAGTTTGACCCCTGCCTTCGTTTAATTGCCATGGCCAATGATTTGTTCAGTCTTGTGAGAACATGGCTCATGAAAACAGCATTTAAGCCTGCATTGCCACTTTCCCTTCCATTACTGTTAACCTCTCCTTAACTGCTAGATGTGGGTAATCCACCCTAATATGTTTCACCTACTGAGAACGAGACTAGACTCTTTTGGTAATGGAGCCAGAAAGAGACCTTCACTGTGACTTTTCCATAATAAATCATTAATTTTCATGCCGCTCGTCACACCTGTTCACTGCCTGACTCTGCTCGCTCACATTTACCCTCATCTTTTCCTACACCCTGTTCTAGCCCCTCTCTTCTTTTCCTTTTTCTTCTTAGCTACCTCCTATTTATTATTTGAAAATGTTAATTTTTGTTTGAACATTTAATTTCTTTCCTTAAATTCTCTGATCTTACTACATTTTGCTGTTTTAATTTCCTTTCTATAGTTCTGATTGCAACACATTGTTTATACTTCTAGCATCTGTGAATTTGGGTACTTATAGCAATTCTATTTGAACTTCAAGTGATCAGGGAATTAGTGGTTCTTAGGCTAACTTATAAGAGTTCAATTTTATTCAAAGTTTAAATTGTGTTAATATAGCATAAAAAATACAGAGAGAGAGATTCAAGATGAAACAAGACACATCTAAAGTAAAAGTAAACTTGCCACATTCCTTCTAAGACTGTTTACTAGAACTGGACAAAATGTAATTACCAATACATTTACCACTTTCTTTCATAAAAAAATGAATTGAAATCAAGAAATTTGGAGGAATTTATCTAACTAGCTATATACTGAGCTTCATTACAGAGCTAACTGTGAAATCCTTTCTGCTGATTCACTGTTCTTTCTAACTCCTTCAGACCCACACATGTAGAAAGTGAGAGAAATCTTCCCAAAATGTTTTTCCTTTTATTGATCCAACATATTGCATCACTATTCTTGGTTCTGATCCCTCAGGAAAAATAACTGCAGCTTTTTTCTTCATCTACATCTTTGTCTGCTTGGTGGTTTGTAAACAGGAGGTCAGGGTTGAGTATACCCTTAAACAAGGTCAGTTTTAAATAATTTCCTCAAGACAAGCATCCTGCACATCTATTTTGCTAACTTTCAACTACAGAAGAGTCTCAAGGTGAGTGAAGTCTGCCCTTGGTCAGCTTCCCCACGTATGTTAGACTAACTTCGCTGAAGCACAGTTCTGAGAACGCCACTCTGCTGCTCACCCCACTCAGAGGCTCCGCTCTGCTTCCCCAGACTACAAGCATGTGCTAATCTTTAAGTTTTGCTTCTCTTTTCCCATTGCTTAAAAACAAAACAAAACAAAATCTCTGCATCTTTCTGTCACTATTCTTGTCCAAATCCTTGTACTGTGCTAGGACTGACAGCGAAGTACCACAAAGTGGGTGGGTTAAACATTGGAAATGTCTCATCACACAGTTCAGGTTAGAAGCCTGAAATCAAACTGATCAACTTTCCAGAAGCCTACTTAAAAAAGTTGTTGGTTCCTTCCAAGGGCTGTGAGGGAGAATCTGTCCCTATCTCTTCCTTGGCCCTGGTTGTTTGCTGGCAATATTCAGCATTCTTTGGCTTGTGGCAGCATAAATCCATTCTTCCCATGTCTGTCTGCCTTTCCCTATGTCTGTCTCCCCAAATTTCCCTTTCTATGAGAACTTCAGTCATATCAGAGCAGTGTTCACCTTAATGACCTCATCTTGACAACATCTGCAAAGACCATATTTCTATACAAGATTACTCACTCTCTGAGGCCTGCAGAGATACAGTGTCGGTTTATGAACTGGGGAGGAAATACAGCTCAGCCCACAGCAGCCCTATTTGTCTTTCTGGGCCTTATGCAAAAAGCAATATCGTCCATGAAACATGTTCCTACCTAGGCTGAGGAGGTGTTTTCCCCAGTTGAGCCTCTTTGGGGCAATTTCTCCTCTCCATTATATGCCAAATTGCTTGAAACTAGGGATTGTGGTGTTTTCTTTTTGTTTTTTGTTTTGATAATGTACCACTTTACTCCAAAGTCAATCACGCCATCTAACATTCAGTAAACATCAATAACTGTTTGCTGAGTTGAAAACAAGATCTTCTACCCACTAAAGGTGACGGGATTTTAATATGGTTGCTATCCAAGCAAGAGCTCTAGACTTCTAGCTCTACATATTTATACCACCATTCCAAGAGACAATATAACATTGTTTAAGAGAATGGACTTGAGACCAAATACTTACTCTGTCACTTGTATTTATTATTTACTCTTGTCACTACGTATTTATGTAGCTTGATAGCATTGCTTGCCATCTAGCAACATTTATCTCTTATTTTCTCCTTTGTAAAACTTGCTGTGTAATCCCTTCCTTGAAACTTGGTTAATACATACAACCTCCTAACCAGTGGTAGGCCAAAATTATTGAGCCAGCAATGTTGTTACCTAGGAGGACTATAGCCTCACTTAGAGTGCCGACAACATTTCTAAAGACTGTAAAAAGTTCATGAAGACTTCAACATGACTATAACTCACAGGGAAGCCACCATACACACAAGAGAAAAACTGTGTTTGAGCCAGATGCATGAAGAGGAAAACAAGATAACAGACACTTTGTTTAACATTAAGGAAACAGTGGACACTATTGGTCAAGGAGAACAGATAGCAATTGTGCCGAGTTAAGCTACAGATCTTACCTTTGACTTTTTAGTCACGGCCACACAATTATCCAGAAGAGCCATTTTCAAATATCAAAGGCAATACAAATAGAGTTATTATCATCACTCACTCTTCAAACCAGTGACCTTTACTTTGGGCTACTTTCTTTGGCAAGGAAGTTTGGCATGAAGCTGCTAAAGTAACATTAAAATGGCAAAAATCTGTCTTGTGACTATGCTATCTTAATGGCAATTTAACAAAACATCTAATTTCAGGCTTAGAAGGAAAAAATGCTTAAGCAACCCACCTGAGACTTCCAAGCAGAATATTTATCAAAACAAGTTAAAGTCACCTTCTGAATAATTGCTGTGGAGGTGTTTCACACAGCAGAGAGGTACATTTTCTGTGGATTGAACGATTGATCACTAAGTTCTTGTAACAGGTGCATCTCGCGTATGGAGCCTTGAAACATGACAGACTGTAGAAAGACTATTAAAATAGCTTTGCTAACAAAGAAAAATCAATTGTTCTCCACAAGGAGGTGCCCTCTGGCACAATCAATATACAATAGTACAATGCTTGCTGTAAAGCCTGTGAACAGATTTAAGCTTTTGATTAGGTAAAAGTAGAAAGGGGAGCTGTTTTTCATCTGTCTGATAGAGTCAAAGAGATAAAGATGTATTTTTTTTTTGCAAGTTGTATTTGGTTTTTCTTTAGTAAATCACCTTGTTAAAAACAGTTTTTCTAAAAAACATAATCCTTTATAAAGTATCATTTTACCTGTTTTCAGTTCAAGGTATGTCACAGAGAGTCAGAGTTGGTAAAGGGCATCCTTATGAGACTAATCCAAGAACCAGAATGGGAGGATGCGGGAGAATAAGCGCACCATCAATTCCATTGTTAAAAGCTCTAGTTGAAAAGTGGGCAACATTTATGATTTTTTTGCTAAATGTAAGACATATACGAGTTAAGATGTCAGTCAGGTCTTGATACTTTTTGTGCTTTTTTTATACCAACAAATCAATAATCATCTTTCATTTGTAGACACATTTCAAGAATTTAAAAATGACATTTACAACCTCTGTGTATTTTCATAAAGCTTTGCCTGTGTGCCAACAATCTTTGAAACAGATACAAAACTTAAAATAAAACTCAGTTCAGACTATTCAGAGAGGGGGAAAAGCACACTCTCAGTTACAAAGAACTTTATGCTGAGAACATGAGTGCTGTTTTACTCAAAAGAATGTTATAGCTGAATAGACTGGACAAAACCCATTGAACAATTGTCAGTAACTTTTTATACCAAGCTAGAGTGTGTATACATGAACAGATTTGAAATTCAATGTTAGAAATGTTAAACCGTCTTACATTTATAAAATCTGCAATAGAACTCAGCATTTTCATGGAAAATTAGTTATATGCATGATTGAGTATAAAAACAGAAGTACAGATGTGTTGTGATTTATATGGTGGAATACACATTATTTAGTGACTGATTTTTGTTCAATATAAATCATCTTATAAGTATCATTTACTAAAACTTTCAATTTCTTGTGTTTGTGTTTAATGAGATTAATCTTGTGCCTGTGAGGCTGGTTTGGTGGTAGAGAAGTCAAATAAATTGCCAAACATAATAAAGCAATGCTCTTCTCAGTCCAGGCATCTGAAACAGAGATCTGCATCCATAGGAAGAATGAATGTAGACTCTTATCCCTTGCCATACGCAAAAGTCACATGAATCCAAGACATAAATCTAAGACTTGAAACTATGAAGCTACTGAAAGAATGCATGGAAGAAACACTTCAGAACTTGGGTCTCAAAAGGACTTCTTGAGTAATTCCCAAGCAATGAAAGCAGAAGTTGGACAAATAGAATCACATCAAGCTGGGAAGCTTCTTCAGGGAGAAGACAACCCACAGAATGGGAGAAAATATTTTCAAGCCTCCCATCTGACAATGGACAAATAATAAAAGATATAAGAAACTTCAACAACTCAATAAGAAAAAAATCAAATAGTCTGATTAAAAAGTGGGCAAAGGATCTGAATAGACATTTCTCAACAGAAGTCAAACACATGGCCAACTAACATATGAAGCAATGCTTAATATCATTAGCCATCAGAGAAATGCAAATCAAAACTACAGTGAGATGTCATTTCACCACAGTTAACATGGTTTTTTATCGTGGGCAAGAACAAAAGCTAGTAAGGATGTGGAGAGAAGGGAACCCTTGTCAATGTTGGTAGGAATGTAAACTAGTGAAACCACTATGAAGAACAGTGTGGAGGTTCCTCAAAAACTGATGTGAGAACTCTATATGACCCAGCAATCCTACTGCTAGGTACAGATCCAGAAGAGGGGAAATCAGTACATTGAAAAGATCATTTGGTATTTATTGCATCACAATAAATAGCCAAGATTTGGAATCAACCTAGGTGTTTGTTATTTGATGAGTGTACAAAGATATTGTGGTACTTATACACAATAGAATATTATATAGCTATGCAAAGAATAAAATCCTGCCGTTTGTGATAATATGCATGGAACTGGAGAACATTGTGTTAAATTAAATAAGCCAAGCACAGAAAGACAACTCTTGCATGTTCTCAATCGTGTGTGGGAGCTAAATAATAAAGACAATTGATCTCATAGAGGCAAAGAATAGGTGATGGATAGCAGATGCTGGAAAGAGTAGTGAGGAGGGGAGTATAAAGCAGGGATGGTTAATGTGTACAAGTTTAGAGTGGACAATATTTGATATCACAATGAAGTGAGTATACTCAATTAAGTTAGTATACACTTTAGAATAACAAAGAATGGAATTGGAATGTTTCAAACACAAAGAAATGATGGATACTCCAATTACCTTGATTTGATTAACATGATATACCTATATCAATATGTCACTTGTACCATATGAATACCTCTATGCAAATATTATGTACCCATAAAACTAAAAATAAAACTTAAAAAATAATAAAATAAATGCCAAAAAATTTAAAAAATAACAATCTGAAAGTGTGACTGGCAGTGTTAGAGAATGAAGCCAAATTCTAAGACATGAAAATGCTAGAAAGTCAAAAACCAGAAGAGATCTGTAAGACTGTTTGCCTATGCACTGCTACCCACTTCACAACAGCTTAGGCATAGCTATAAATTACCTGTGATCTTTAACTCCAAAAAAGAGCTGTGTTAATCTCTGACCAAACACTCTCAAAGTCCATATGTCTTCCTAAAAGAATATCAAGGTAGTTCTTCAGGCAGATGAAATCATTAAAAGAGGTAAACATAGAAACTAAGGAAAAATTTGGAAGAACAGTAGTAAATGTAAGCCTAAAAGAATTAAACCATATAAAAGAAATATAATGTTTTAGGCTTATAAATGTAATATATATATTTATGGTTCTAAAGTCATTGCATTGTCTGAGAAATGGTAAAATTTTAGTTTATATTAGACTTTCATCAGTTAAGAGTGTCATAATCTATAGGTTAAATGTTAATATGTCAAGAAATGGGATAGTAGTAAAAATAGTGAAAAAATAATTACTAATAAGCTGATGGATAATGAATTTAATAAACAAAAACAAAAGAAGACTTAGAAGGAGAAAAATGCACATAGAAAATACAAAAGAAAACTGAGATAGGCATTTTAAACACAGACATGTTAGTAAATACATAAAATGTAAAGGAACTAAAATTAAAATTAAAATACTCCAACAGAAGGTAACCTGAAGGCTGTTTATGAGAGAAATATTTTCAAGACTAAAAATCATGAAAGTTTTTTAAAAGGTTATGGCTTACACCTGTAATCTTAGCACTCTGGGAGGCTGAGGCAGGGGGATCATTTGAACTCAGGAAGATACTAGCCTGAGCAAGAGCAAGACTCCGTCTCTTTGAAAAATAGAAAAATTATGCGGGCATTGTGATGGACTCCTCTAGTCCCAGTACTCGGAGACTGAGGCAGGAGGATCCCTTGAAACCATGAGTTTGAGGTTGCAGTGAGATGATGCCACAACACTGTAGCCTGGGCAACAGAATGAGATTCCATCTCACCAAAAAGGGATAAAAAATTACTGAGTAACGTTAAAAGCAACTTTTGAAGCAACACTATTATCAGATAAAGTAGAATCAAAGGCAAGGCATATTATTATAGATCAAAGAGATATTTCATAATGATAAAATGATCAAGTTTCTAGGAAAATATAATGATTCTTTACTTGTACACATCTAATAACATAGCCTCAAAATACATAATGCAAAATTTCACTCAACTGTGATGAGAAATAGGCAGTTTCATAATTATGTTGCAAGATTTTAAAACAACTCTTTTAGCAACTGATAGGACAAGCAGGCAAATTAGTTAGGGTTACAGAAGAATTAAGAATCGTGATTAACCACTTAATCTAATTGACAAATATAGTATATCAAGTCCTACAATTGCAGAATAAAGCTTGAAGAAAAGGGAGTTTATTTGGCTTACTGCAATTTATTATGACAGGGAAGTCTGGGTTTAAATCTTTCAGATTATCATTGGACCCATCCTTTAAGATGAAATGCAATATGCTGGTAATTTTTTTTTCCTAGCTCAGTTCTGCTTTATTTTGCATATTTGATATCATTTTCTCCTGGGGAAAAAAACACTGACTTCTTAAGATGTAAAAATATGGATGCCAGTTACTCTTAAGTAGCCAGTGATTTTTGTATGGGGATTTTGAACCTGCACCTCACTGAATTTTTATAAGCTTTAACAGTTTACCAATGATGTATACTGATGTATATTTAGGTTTTCTTTTCTTTCTTTTCCTTATACTTCTTTTCTTTTTTTCTTTTGTTTGAGACAGCATCTCTCTGTTGCCCTGGGCAGTGTGCCCTGGCATCATAACTCACAGCAACCTCAGATTCTTGGGCTCAAGCAATCCCCCTGCCTCAGCCTACTAAGTAGCTTAGACTGTAGGCCCTGGCCACATGCCCAGAGAGTTTTTGCTTTGTTTTGTTTGTGTTTGTTTGTTTTAAATTAGTATGAAGGTACAAATTTTTAGGTTACATTTTCAATTCTAAGGTAAAGTTCAAGTTGTCGTTGAGCTCTTCACCCCTGGAGGTGTGCTGAACACCCTCACATTGTGCACATTAAATGAGAACCCACCAGTTGCCCTTCCTCTTTTCTCTCACTCCTTCCCCTCCTTTCTCTCTCCTCTCCCCTCCTCTTTGCTAGATTACGTTTGTATTTTATCATT
The DNA here is from genome assembly GCA_963573935.1 of Arctocebus calabarensis. Classification (NCBI taxonomy): domain Eukaryota; kingdom Metazoa; phylum Chordata; class Mammalia; order Primates; family Lorisidae; genus Arctocebus; species Arctocebus calabarensis. Next base: position 2,000 of record CAUYON010137426.1, on the reverse strand, counting down.
ATTGTAAGAGTGTAGTTGTTTATATATTTGTTTCATTTTAGTATTGACTATACCAAATGTATGTATTTTTCCATTCTTAAGATACTTTACTAAGAGAAGGTTGTTTCAACTCCAGGTAAACATCAAAGATGTAAAGTCTCCATCTTTTCTTATTGCTGAATAGTAGTATCCCATGGTATACATACGCCAGTTTGTTAATCCATTCCTAGGGTGATCGGCATTTGGGTTGCTTCCAAGACTTGGCAATTATGAAGTGAGCTGCAATAAACATTCTGGTGCAAATGTCTTCTTTGGTAAAAAGATGTGTTCTTCTGGGTAGATAACTATTAATGGAATTGTGGGATCAAATAGAAGGTGGACTTTTAGTTCTTTAAGAATTCTCCATATTTTCTTCCATAAATGTTGTAATAGTTTGCAATCCCACCAGCAGTGTGGAAGTGTTCCCTTCATTCCACATCAACACCACTATCTGCAGCTTTGGGATTTCGTGATGTTGGCTAAACTCACCAGAGTTAGGTGATGTCTCAGAGTGGTTTTGATTTTCATTTGTCTGATAATTAGGGACAATGAGCATTTTTTTAATGTGTTTGTTGCCATTTGTCTGTCATCTTCAGAGAATTTTCTGTTCATGTCTCTTGCCCACAAAGAAATGGGGTTGTTTGCTCTTTTTCTGTTGATTAATTTGAGTTCTCTGTAGATTCTAGATATCTCAGTTATTTTTTTCTGTTTGTAGTAAGACAGGATCTCACCCTTGCTCAGCCTGGTCTGAAGCTCCTGAGCTCAGGCATTGCCTAACCTCAGCCTCCCAGACAGTGAGCAATAAAGGCGTGAGCCATCATGCCCTGCCTCGGTTTTCTTCATGTACTCATTTTGATCCTTCATTTTCTGCACCTGTGTGTTCCAACCTAAACTATCAGTTTTCTTTGTCTCCTTTTGATAGTTTTTGCCCTCTGGCATTAAATATTTTCTCCTCTTATTCCTTTTATATTTCGTTGCCATCAAATCTAAACACACAGTTGGTATTGCTACTTTCTCCTGTGGGAGCTACACCACTGTGTTTACCCTTTTCTGATGCCATCAGTTACAATTAGGTCTGCATGTGCTTTTGGATTCTATGATTGCCTGGAAATGAGATATTGTTCACTCTAATAAAGCTTACTTTTCCTCCAGGACCAGAAAAGCAACGATGCTCCTGGGCCTTCACCAATGTCCCTTCTAAGCCCAAAGTGTATTTGTATCTCACTTTAGCTAGAACTAAGTCGATTACTCTAACATTCAATAAACTACCCTGAACTTCCACAGTCACTTACCTTAACTAAAAAGATTTCATTGATTTGTTTTTGCATGGTTACCTTTTATTCAGGAATATGGCTTTGTTATTTTCTCTAAAATGACCTTGATATGGTTCACCTGCTGGTTGATTAAACTTCAACGGAAGTTTAAACAATGGCACAACAACTAATCCTGTGACCCAGCTTCTGAGAATTTAACAGAAAAGTGTGAAATAAAGATGCAAATATAAATCTATCTGAAGTTTATAATTACACAAAAGGAATAAAAACAACCCAGAAGCAACTAAATGTCCAACATTAAAAAAACAGTTAAATAAATTATAAAGCATCTATACAATTAAATATTACATAACCTTTAAAAGTTATATTCTATACCAATAATTGAGAACACAGAAAGTTTTTCAGATCAATAGATAAAGTTGGGCGGCTCCTGTGGCTCAGCGAGTAGGGCGCCGACCCCATATACCGAAGGTGGCAGGTTCAAGCCCGGCCTCGGCCGAACTGCAAAACAAACAAACAAAAAAAAAATAGCCGGGCGCTGTGGCGGGCGCCTGTAGTCCCAGCTACTAGGGAGGCTGAGGCAAGAGAATCGCTTAAGCCCAAGAACTGGAGGTTGCTGTGAGCAATGTGACGCCACGGCACTCTACCCAGGGCGATAAAGTGAGACTCTTTCTCTACAAAAAAAAAAAAAAAAGATAAAGTTATCAG
>CAUYON010137425.1:0-18338 GCA_963573935.1 Arctocebus calabarensis | reverse complement strand
AGACAGAAAAGTCCTCACCACTCCTTTCTGCTACTCTGCCTCAGGACAGCACTCCTCTCCCAGAACACCAGAGTCCTCGCCTTCCCATTCTGCCAGTGTGCATCCAGACAACAGTCCTTTCCTAATGCACCTGAGTCCTCACCTCCCCTTTCTGCTGGTATGCTCCCAGACCTCAGTCCACTCCCAGAGAACCTGAGTCCTCACCACTCCTTTCTGCTACTGTGCATGCAGACAGCAATCCTCTCCCATCATAGCCGAGTCCTAAACTCCCATTTCTCCTAGTGTGCATCTTGATAGCACTCCTCTAACAGAGCACCCAAGTATGAACTCTCCTTCCTGCCAGTGTGCCTCCAAACACACTCCTGTCCCAGAGCACCCAAGTCCTCACCTCACCCTTCTGCCAGTGTGCATCCCTATCGCACTCCTCTGCCAGAGCAATTGAGTCCTCACCTCTCCTTTCTGCTAATGTGTATCCAGAAGCACTCCTCTCCCAGAGGACCTGAGTCTTCACCTCTCCTTTCTGTTAGTGTGCATCCTGACACAATCCTCTCCCAACACACCAGTGGCCTTACCTCATCTCTCTCTTAGTATGCACCAAGATAGCACTTCTCTCCCAGAGCACCTGAGTCCTCAAGTCTCCTTTCTTCTACTAGTGTTCATACAGTATGAAGCTAGTATGCTTCCAGACAGCACTCTTCTCTAGGAGCACACAAGTCCTCACCTCTCCTTTCTGCTAGTGTGCATCCAGGCAGCACTCCTCTCCCAGCAGACTCGAGTCCTCAACTCCCCTTTCTACTAGTGTTCATACAGACAATACCCCTCTTCCAAGACATCTGAGTCCTCAACTCCCATTTATGCTAGTGTGCATCCACACAGCACTCCTTTCCCAATGCACCTGAGCCCTGAGCTCCCCTTTCTGCTAGGGTTCATCAAGACAGCAATCCTCTCCCAGAGCACCCGCCTCCTCCCCTCTCCTTTCTGCTAGTGTGCATCCAGAGAGCACTACTCTCCCAGAGCACCTGAATCCTCATCTCTCCCTTCTGCAAGTGTGCTTCCAGACATCACTCTTCTCGCAACACAGCTGTGACCTCAGCTCCCCTATCTGCTAGTATGCATCCAGACAGCACTTTTTCTCCAGCACACCTGACTACTCATCTTTTTTCTCCTAGTGTGCATCCAGACAGCATCCTCCCACACCCAAATCAAGTCTTCACCTCCTCTTTCAGCTAGTGTGCATCCAGAGAGCACAACACACCCGAGTCCTCACCACCCCTTTCTGCTACTGTACATCCAGACAGCACTCCACTCCTCTCCCAGGGCACCCGAATCCTCACTTCTCCTTCCTGCTAGTGTGCATCCAGACAGCACTCCTCTCCCTGAGCAACTGAGTCCTCACATCCCCTTCCCACCAGTGTGCATCCAGATAGTACTCCTCTGCCCTTGCCCCCAAGTCCTCACATACCATTTCCCCCAGTGTGCAACCAGACAGCACTCCTCTCCCAGCTCACCAGACACCTCACCTCTCCTTTCTGCTAGTGTGCATCCAGACAGCACTCCTTTCCCAGCACACTCGAGGACTAATCTCCCTCTTCTGCTAGCATGCATCCAGACAACGCTCCTCTTCCAACGCACCTGAGTCCTCACTTCCCCTTTCTGCCAATGTTCATTCAGACATCATTCCTCTCCCTATTCCCCTGAGTACTCTCAGCCAGTATCTTGACAGCACTCCTCTCTCAATGCACCCGAGTCCTACCTCTCTTTTCTGCTAGTGTGCATCATGACAGCAATCCTTTCCATGTGCATCTGAGTCTTCACTTCTCCTTTCTGCTAGTGGCATAGACACAACAATCCACTTTCAAAGTACCCAAGTTCTCACCTATTGTTTCTTCCTTTGTGCATCCAAACAGGACTCCTCTCCAAACACAGCCAAGTTCGCAACTCCCCTGAGTGTGTGAATCCAGACAGCACTCCTATACCACAACACACAGGTGCTGAACTCTCCTTTCTGCCAGTGTGCCTCCAGAAGCACTCCTCTCCCAGAGCACCTGAGTCCTTACCTCTCCTTCATGCTAGTGTGAATCCAGACATCACTCCTCTCCCTATACACCCAAACCCTCACCTCCCCTTTCTGCCAGTATGTATCATGACAGCACTTCTCTCCCAACAAACCCGAGTCCCCACTATGCCTTTCTCCAAGTGTGCATCCAGACTGTACTCTTCTCCCAATGCATCTGAGCCCTCAACTCCAAGTGTGCATCCTAACCGCACTCCTCTCCCAACACATCTGAGGCTACAACTCCCATTTCTGCTATTGTGCATCCAGGCAGCTCTTCTCTCCCTTCACACCCAAGTCCTCATTTGTCTTTTCTGCTAGTGTGAAGCCACTCAGCACTCCTCTCCCCATGCACCCGAGTCCTCATCTCTCCTTTCTGCTAGTGTGCATCCAAACAGCGACCTTCTCCCAGTGTACCCTAGCCCTCACCTCACCTTTTTCCTAGGGTTCATCCAGACAGCACTCCTCTCCCAGAGCACCCAAGTCCTTGCTTCCCCTTTCTGCCAATGTGCATCGAGACCACAGTCCTCTCTAAGAGCACCCGAGTCCTCCACACAGCACTGCTGTCCCACAGCACCATAGTCCTCACCTCCCCTTTCTGCAGGTGTGCTTCCAGACAACACTCCACTCCCAGCACGTGTGGGTCCTCATCACTCCTTACTGCTAGTGTGCATCCTGACAGAATTCCTTTGCCAAAAAATCCAAGTCCTCAATTTCCCATTCTGCTAGTGTGCATACAGAGAGCACTCCACTTCCAGAGCACCTGAGTCCTCACCTCCCCTTTCTGCCAATGTGCATCCAGATAGCACTCCTCTCCAGTGCACCCAAGTCCTCACCTCCTCTTTCTGCTAGTGTGCGTCCGGGCAACACTCCCCTCCAAGAGCACCCGAGTCCTCCAGACAGCACTCCTCTCCCATAGGACCAGAGTCCTCATCTCCCCTTTATTCAGGTGTGCCTCCAGACAGCACTCCACTAACAGTGCATCTGGGTCCTCATCGCTCCTTTCTGCTAGTGTGCATCCAGAAAGAACTCCTCTGCAAATGCACCTGAATCCTCAATTCCCCATTCTGCTAGTGTGCATACAGAGAGTACTCCACTCCCAACTCACCTCTCCATTCTGCTAGTGTGCAGCCAGACAGCACTCCTCTCCCAACTCACCTGATAATACATGTACATGCGTGTACATACCTGTTCACACATGTACATACATACATATTATCTCAATAAATGTTAATGACTTGAATTCCCCACTGAAGAGGCATTGATTGGCTGACTGGATTAAAAAACACAAACCATCCATTTGCTGTCTACAGGAAACATACCTAGCTCAAAAGACAAATTAAAACTCCAAGTTAAGTTTGGAAGACAATTTTTCAGGCAAACGGAATTCAGAAGAAAAGAGGAGTTGCAATCTTATTTTCAGATACAGGTGGATTTAAAGCAACTAAAGTTAAAATGACAAAGATGGTCACTTTATACTGGTCAAGCTAAAAATACAACAAGAAGACATTTCAATTCCAAATATTTATGCACCCAACTTAAATGCTCCCAGATTCTTGAAACAGACCTTACTAAGTCTGAGCAATATGATATCCTATAACACCATAATAACAGGGAAATTTAACACTCCTCTCACAGAGCTGGAAGATCCTCTAAACCAAGGGTCCTCAAACTACGGCCTGTGGGCCACATGCAGCCTGCTGAGGACATTTATCCAGCCTGCTGGGTGTTTTTGCCACTGCCGCCTGTCCTGCTTAGCAGCCGACTAGTCCCGGGCCCACAGTGCACATGTGTGGAATGTATGCCACACTTTCTGACTCCCCTCCTTCTCTCTATCCCTCAACTCCTCCTCTTAGTCTCGAGTGTAAAAGGATGAGTCATGACCTTGCCTGTGCAAAGCCTGCTACTGCCTGAGGACCAAGGAAAGAACAAGGTTGAATTTTTTTTTTAACTTAGGAGGTCTATTTTTTTTTCTTTTTTTGCAGTTAGTAGGGCCTTTTCTTTGCAGTTAAGGGGGGCTTTATTTTTACTAAAGTTAGGAGGCCTTTCTTTTTGCAGATAGGGGGTGCCTTTTTTGGAAGTTAGAAGAGCCTTTATTTTTTTGAAGTTAGGAGAGCCTTTTTTTACTGAAGTTGATTAGTTGGTTGGTGGTGGTTTTTAAGGGGATTGCATCACAGTGATAATGCAAATAGTCAGCACTCAGTACTAGTGCAAATTGTCAGTGCTCAGAAGTAATGATAATTGTAAGTGCTCAGTGTTAATGCAAATGATCAGTGTTCAGTATTAATGCAAATTGTCAGCGGTCAGTGTTATCACAAATGGTCAGCAATCAGTGTTAATGCAAATGGTCAGTGCTCAGTGTTATTGGATGGGGGCCCCAAACTGGTAATCTGCCTAGGGCCCCATGGGAACTTAATCTGGCTCTGCAGATAGCCAAGGAGATGGAAACCCAATTTAATTGACAGTAAGTGCATTTATATTCTGATTGCTATTCAGTTGTGCATGATGTTGTATGTTGTGTGCTGTGTAAACCCTGATTCACACTGTTGCAATCTCTGAGCAGTGCGAGTTCAGTCATATGCTTGTATGGCTGAACTCACATTAGATTCGGAAGAAAAAAGGCATATGTGCATATAAGATATGTGCAGTGTGCATAGGAGTTTGTTCATAATTTTTTTTTAAACTCCAATAGTCTGAGGGACAGTTAACTGGCTCCCTGTTTAAAAAGTTTGAGGATCCCTGCTCTAAATAGAAATTAAACAAAGATATAAGGGGGGCGGAGCCAGGGCAAGATGACAAACTGGAGGCAGCTTCCAACAGAAGCTTCTGTCCAGAGGGAAGGATATCATCCAGAAAGTGCCAAATTAAGCTGAAGACTGGGAGCCAAGCTGAGAGAGAAGTGATTACTGCAGGTCATCTCTGCTGAGGCAAGCTGCGACTCCAAGAAAGCAAGCTTCAGGTACAAAATTCATCCAAAAGAAAAAGGATTCATCTCCTTCCCCAAGAAAGCTGTGTCGTTTTTTTCACTTCCTTTGCTCCTGTAGGTTTTCTACTGGCAAGCGGTGAACTGAGGATTTCTTGTCTCACCCCACAGGTGAGAGCTGTAGCAAGTGGGGACTACCCCAGAAGGACCCTGTTGTGACTCTGAACACTCTCTTGCCAGAAAAATTGACCTAAAGTTTTCCTTGCCATTCTGAACTTCCAGTCCACCCTTCCCCCCTTACCTAATGAACCATAAGAGACTGTGGGAGGAGGCTCATGAGCAGCACCCCCCATCTGCCAGACCAAGCACCCCGCCCCCCTCCCAGCCAGAGCCTGCTAGAGCCTTGCTTCTCACGCCCTGCCTCTGGCGCCCTCCTTGCCTCTGTGCCAAGCCCCTGCCCAGCCAGAGACTGCTAGAGCTGTGCGTCCAGCACCTCCCTACCTCTGCACTGAGCCCCCACCCAGCCAGAGACTGCTAGACCCATGTGACCTGCACCCTGGTCCCTGCTCCCGGTGTCTTTACTGCCTCCGTGCTGTACCCCCACCTGGCCAGAGACTGCTAGAGCCGCATGTCCCTCGCCCAGCTAGCCATGCCCGCCTGCCTCTGCACTGCCCTGCTGAGCACTCTCCTTGCCAAAGTCAGTGGGCGAAAGGCACTGCCAGAACCATGTGCAGCATCCCCCGCTCTGCTGCTGCACCTGTGTGCCCCATGCTCCAGAGCTGCTTCCACAGCCAGAACTCCTTGGCTGGGGCAGTCTCAAGAGAGCTACACAGGGTCACTCCCCACAAAGATCCAGCAACAATAGAGTGATCCCACTGGGGTCTAATCTTGGAGAGACACATCCCCAACTCTGAGGACTGCCAGAGGAAACCAGAACTCACTCTATAGGGATACGGATGCTGCAGAATGGCAGGGGCAAAGGCACAGTGGCTGAGGGAGAAAAGCATTTTCTGACTTATTACCCTCAGGATTAGACTGAGTCCAAGTGGGGCACTCGCCAGTGGCTATTGAGTACCCAAAGCAGGCAGGCCTCAACTCCCCCAGCCAGCTGGTAGCAGAGGGTAGTGGCTGTGCCGCGGGGGCATTGACCTTCCTTTGACTCTGACAGGCGCTAAGCCCTGGCACATCTGCTTATTGGAGAGAGCAGGACCACAGCCCTGTGGGGTCACCAGTTACAGGGTGTGAAAGAGGAGCAAAGTGGAGAAAGAGACCCAGTCCCCTGGTCCAACTCTGCTACCGGATGGGCCTTTCTGATTCCACAAAGCACCAGAGCAAGCCAAATCTGAACAGCCAGTAGACCTCTGCCATCTAGTTGCTGGAGACCTTTCGAACTCTCCCACTTGACAATTCATACTGACTAGGTCAATTGGTTTGGAAATCCTAACCTGGGCCAATCACCCAAGGAACCTCTCAGGTGGTACCCTGGTTGTGTAGTAAACTGGAAGGGTTGATTTTCCTCTTCCAGTTGTTGCCCAGGGAGGGTAGGGTGTCTTAGTTGCTTGTATTTCTCCACAGCTAAGACTTCACCAGAGTCACTGATCCACTAGGATTGGACACGGACCAGCTGAATTCAAGACAAAGCCACCCAACCCCATCACACCAAGCAGATTTCCTCAGTCTCAGACTGTAATACTGTATGGGTGCTTTGCAAAGCTACTGGGGAAAAAGTTGCAGTCATCAGTCCCAGATCCTTGACAAAGGGCTGGTTAACCACAACTCCAGAAGCGCCCAATCCAATTTCACCTTACCTGCCTACCTAGCCAATGGTGAAAAACAATCATGAAGTAGAATCAATGGAAAAACTCTGGCAACATGAATAATCAGAGTAAATCAACTCCCCCAGGGAACGATAAGGCAGACACAGCACAAGATCCCATTCATAAACAAATGGCTGAGATGTCAGAAAACAAGTTCAGAATCTGGATAGCAAATAAGATCAACAGAATGGGGGGAAAGATGGAGTTAGAATTTCAAGGAGTTATTCAAAAGATGTTTCAAGAATTCAATGAATTTAAAGACAAAATCACCAAAGATTTTGACACATTGAGGCAAGAATTTGCATCCCTCAAAGATCTAAAAAATATAGTGGAATCACTCAGTAACAGAATGGAGCACGCAGAAGAAAGGATCTCTGACATTGAAGACAAAGCTTTTGAATGCTCCCAAACATTCTCTCAGAGAGCTGTGGGATAATTCAAAGAGATCTAATATTCGCCTTATAGGAATACCTGAAGGTGATGAGGTTGTTGCAAAGGATACAGATGCTTTACTTCATGACATAATCAAAGAGAATTTTCCAGACATGCCAAGAGATTCTGAAATTCAGATAGCAGTTTCAGAACACCAGCACAACTCAACTCAAATAAAAATTCTCAAAGACACATAATTAACTTCACCAAAGTTAATATGAAGGAGAAAATTCTGCAAGCTGTAAAATGTAAGAAAACCATAACCTACATGGGGAAGAACATTAGGATGACTGCAGATCTTTCTGCCGAAACATTTCAAGCTAGAAGAGGATGGTCATTGACCTTTAATCTCCTTAAACAAAATAACTTTCAATCCAGGATTCTGTATCCAGCTAAAATGAGTTTCCTCTATGATGGAGAAATTAAATACTTTAATGACATGCACATGTTGAAGAAATTTGCCATAACTAAATCAGCCTTCCAGAATATTCTCAGACCTAGCCTCCATAAAGAACAACACAATCCTCCACCACCAAAGTAAACTCACTCAGAAACTTTTGATCAAATTCCAACTTCCATAGTGGTGAAAGGATGAAAAATGTCCACTGGATTACAGAACAACAAAGATATCTTTACCAGATTGTTTATAGCAGCCCAATTCATAATCGCTAAGTCATGGAAGAAGCCCAAGGAATTCTTTTTTTTAACTTCCCTAATTAGGAAGGCTTTCTGCTTCCTAGTTCCTTCCCACCACCGACCCAATGCCTCCTTTCAATGTTACATCTTTTTAAAAAGTGTTCCACCTTATACCTTTTTATTCTCACATCTTAGTTTTAAATGATCTTTTGAACATAAAAGATGAGGAAATCCAGTACTTACACTCACTTGCTTACCTCTCACTTTTTTTCTCTTGCCAAATCAAATGTTAGTAGTAGTTGTAGAGTTTTCATTATCACGTTTGTGACATTTTCATTCTGTTGTGTATAGTATTGCATTATTTGTTTTAGTGTTCGCTTTACAATGATAAGGATTCAATGTCTTCCAATAGGCCCTTTGTAATATTTTCTTGTATTTGGCTGAAGTTCATTTTCTTGTGGTCTCTTTAAGAAGAACTTATGAGACGTAGATTCCTGATTTAGGCCAACTTTAAAAAGTCTGTGTTTTGTCATATTATTCTGTGTAGTCCAGTGACTGTATTCGGCTCCATCTTTGTGTTCATTCTTCAGATCCAGTTATTACTGAAATTTGCATTGCTTTTTATCTTTATTTTCTTATATTTGTGATTATTTTTCTTAAACTATACCTTTGCGTTACATGGATTCTCCTAGTCATATATTCTCTTCCATAAGGACAACTGATCACATGCTGAAAACTGTTGTCATGTTATGAACTAAAAATTTTATCAATTTCTTACTAATCCTTTTCGATTCTTAATTTCATTCCTATTTCATTTTTTAAATTTTTTTCAGTTGTATCTTCTTTGTCTTTTACTATACTATTACAAATGTCTTTTGCTCCTTTTATAGTTTCAAATTTATTTTATTGTGTGCCTGATAGTTTTAATTTTTTTTCTACTTCTTTATATTTCAACTGCTCATAGTCATTCCTTTTGATTTCATACCATATTTCCCTGAGACCTTTTCTCTCTGTACTGGGTTTTTGTCTTAGAAGTTATTGAGATATTTAATATCTGATAACATATTAGACCTATTTCATCTCTTCTATGGTAGCATATTTTGGGTAGCATTATTTTTTTTCAGCCATTTACTTTTGCTCTTGCATTTCTCCTTTTCTGTTCTAAGGAATTTAATATATTCTATGCTGACTGCTTCTTCTGTTATAACCTTGTGCATCTTTGAATAGGGTGGATTCTTTCTGGATCACTTGGTGCTGTGAAAAGTCAGTACTGAGTCCCAAATTAGCAAAAATTTCTCTTACAATTCAGGGTTTACCTTGGAGTCTTTTTTTCGGTTTTTATTCTCCCCATCCAGCAGAGGTCAATAGCAATGTGATGCTCACAATGACAAGTCATTCTTGCTGTTGAAAACATGACTTTTGGGATAAGTAAGTTCTCCGTGTGATTCCATGCTCCTCACCTCTTCCCCGTTTCTTCAGACTTTGTACAAAACAATTTCTAGAATAGTCTTAACTTTAGCCTATAAAACCATTATTATTTTTTTCTAAATAAGTCATTATTGGTTGGTCAACTTGCTTTGAAGGGCTAGACAATATGGTGTTGCCTGAAATATTCGTGTGCAAACTCCAATTAGACGGCATTTGGCAGCTCTCTCTACAGCTTGTGTTTCAAGGTTCAGCATATGTCTTGGTTTATCTAGGAAAGACTTTGCACTTCCCCTTTTTATTCTACTTCTTGCTTTGAGGTGATCTCCAACAGAAAAAGAATGAAGCATTATCTTTGCATACCCAACAGAAAACTGAATATTCCTAAAGACCTAAAGGAAGTAGATCCTGAAAGGCAGCATATAAAGGAAAAGGAATTCTGAAAATATACACATAAAGGGGTAAATTGTATCTATAAATTAAACAAAAACTATTAGCCTAGTTCATATCATGTATCTTTATCATTGGAAACTTGTATAGCATTAGTATGATGTGAGGCGGTGTAGAGATGGTCTTTAAAATCAGATGACCTTTACATCCTACCTGCTACTTTAGCAAATTAACTTACTTAAGCTTTTATGTTAAAAAAAAAAAAGTGGGGGGAAATATAAACAGAATTTAGCTTACAAGATTGTTTTAAGGATTAAGTGAGACACTTCATATAAAACACATTGCATAATCCCTGTCATATTCAGCTAGAGCTATCATAACAAGATAGTAAACTGATAATTTCAAACAAGAGAAATTTGTTTTCTTATAGTTTAGGAGGCTGAAAAGTCCAAGATTCAGATTCTAGCTGATTCTTCTTCTGGTGACAGTTCTCTTCCTGACCGTAGATAGTCATTTTCTTGCTGAGTCCTCACATGGCTGAGAGAGGGTGCAAGTCTCTGATATCTCCTCCCCACAGACACTAATCACATCAGGTCAGGGCTCCGGTTCAACCTTCCTTTCTTTCTTACTCCAAATATAGGCACTCTGGGGGTTAGAGGATCAACATGTGAATTTTAAAGGAGCACAATTCAGTCAACAACAGTCCCACGTTCCCATTACTTTTTTACAAATACTAAATTCAATATGCTAACTATATACTTGTTTAAATTTTAGGTATATCTTCTCTTAATATCTCAAGATATGTTTGAGATAAATTTCACCATTTAGTAATTTTAAAGTGTTTAACTCAATAGTTTTTTGTATATTCACAATTTTGTGAAACTATTTCCACTATTCAATTCCAGAATATTTCTAATACCCATGAAAGAAAGCCTGTTCCACTTAGTAGTCCTTTTAACACCGTCCCATTATCCACTGGTGACCTTTTCATCTCTATGTATTTGCCTATTGTAGATAATTCACAAAAGTAGAATCATACAATATTTTACCTTCTGCTTCTAGCTTCTTTCACTCAACATAATATTTTCAAGCTCTACTGTTACGTGTAACCTCTTTTTATTTTCAATTATTATTGGAACATGGTAGCTATATACATTTATGGGGCACATGTGATATTATGACATAATGTGTCAAGGCAATTTGGATATCCATCACCTCAAGCATTTATGATTTCTTTGTGTTAGGAACATTCCAATATTACATTTTGGGTTATTTTAAAATAAACACTAACTTGTTGACTGTAATCACCCTGTTTCTGTGGAATATTAGCTCTCATTCATTCTATTTCTGTGCTCATTGACATCCCCACTTTATTCTCCCTCCCCACTACCCTACCCAAGCTCTAGTAACTGTCATTCTACACTCTTATCTCCATGAGATCAATTGTTTTCACTTTCAGATCCCATATATGGTGAGAATATGCAAAATGTCTTTCTGTGCTTGACTTATTACACTTTATATAATGTTCTCCAGTTCCATCCATGTTGTTACAAATGACAGGATTTCATTTTTTCAGGGCTGTATAATACTCCATTGTGTATATTTTATGTGCCATATTTTCTTTATCTATTCTTCCATGGACACTTAGGTTAATTCCAAACCTTGGTTATTGTTAATAGTGCCACAATAAATACAGAAATGCACATATTTTTTTCCAATATACTGATTTTCTTTCTTTTGAATGTATACTTAGAAGTGGAATTCCAAGATTATATGATAGTTTTGTTTTCGGTTTTTTGAGGAAATTCCATACTGTTCTTCAGAGTGGTCGTACTAACACACATTCTCACCAATAGTGCACAAGGGTTCCCCTTTCTCCAATTCTTACCAGCATCTGTTCTTGCCTGTCTTTTAGATGAAAGCCATTTTACTGGGGTGAGATATCTCCTTGTAATTTTGAATTACATTTCTCTGATGACCAACAATGTTGAACCTTTTTCCATATTATCTGTTGGCCATTTGTACCTATGTCTTCTTTTGAGAAATGTTTATTCAGATCTTTTCCCCATTTTTAAATTGGATTATTTGATTTTTCCATATTGAGTTGCTGGAGCAATGTATATATTGTAGTTAAGAATGAAAATATATGCACCCATTCAGTGGGTTATCACTTCCCTTTGTTAATTGTTTCTTTTGATGTGCAGAATCTTTTTGGCTTGGTATGATCCCATTTGTGCATTTTACTTTGACTGTCTATGCTTTTAAAGTATTACTCAAGGAATCTTTGCCCAGACCAATGTCCTGGAATGTTTCTGCAATGTTTTCTTTTAGTAGTTTCATGATTTTAGGTCTTACATTTGAATCTTTAATCTATTTTGATTTGATTTTTGTATATGGCAAGAGATGGGGGTCTAGTTTTGTCCTTTCACTGTTGATGGGATTGCAAATTAGTATAACTTTGCTGGAAAATGCTATGGAGATTCCTCAAAGAACTAAAAGTGGACCTACTCTTTGATCCAGCAATCCTACTACTGGGTATTTACCCAAAGGAAAAGAAGTCATTTTATCAAAAAGATACCTGCACTCAAATGTTTACTACAGCACAATTTACAAAAGAAATGATGTGGAATCAACTCAAGTGCCCATCAATTCATGAATGGATTAACAAAATATGGTGTATGAATACCATGGAATATTATTCAGCCATGAAAAGGGATGAGTTAAGGCCTTTTGCAATGCATTGGTGTGTGTGTGTGTGTGTGTGTGTGTGTGTGTTTAATAGCCAACCTACTGGATGTGAAGGGAGATCTCATTGGATTTTCATTTCTTTAATGTGTAATGATGTTAATCATCTTTGATGTGTTTATAAACTATATATATATTTTTAGAGAAATGTTTCTTTAAGTCCTGTACCCTGTACCTATTTTTAAAATTAGGTTGTGTATCATTGTTGACAATAATAAGAGTTTTTTTTTTTTTTCCAAAGGCAAGCATAAAACAAAATTAAGCAAGAGAAAGGTAGTTTTACAGATTTAGAGCAAGATACAGGCTTACAGAGAATGATACATTTGCCATAGACAGTGAACAAAGAGGCCTGGAAGAGTTCTTCATACTCGTGGAATACCAGCTCCTTATTAGATATATGAGTTGTAAATATTTTTCCCATTCAGTATCACATGACATTTAAGTGTTTCATAAACATTAGCTGTAATTATTATTTTTTAAATCAGTGTCTCTTCAAATCATCACTAGCTTTTCTCTTTTCACCAAAATGACCTCATATATATTATCTCTCCATATGCATATGTTTTCTTGGTTATTTTCTGACCCTTTAATTTTTACTATGTTGATAACACAGTGAGTTCTCCATGCTGAAAAAGCATTTCACACATTTCAGTAATTATCGATGGACAGGTTATAAGCAGCTATGTTACATGCTGAAAATTTTGCTGAAAGTAGAAGCTTATCAACTTTCAAGTGCTACCTTCTTAATTCCCCCTGAGAAAATGTTAACAATAGCCCAGATCCTGCTTTCAAGTGTTTTTTGGGTCAAGATCCCAAAGGTTTGATAATGAATGGTTCCTTCTCATTTGAGGGCAACCAGGCAAAAATGGTTGTATTTCACTTGCTCCTTTTATAGAAAATGGCTTCCAGCACCATAACTAATATTTTTCTGTTTCTTTCCCAGGGGTAGGAAGAGTTATGGATAGTTATATTGCTTGAAATGTATATCTTATTTTTACTACTAAATGAAACCAAGTGAAATACTGATTAATTATTTTTTTCATTTTCACTTTAAAATGTTTTACTTTTGCAACTTCTCAAGCCCCTTAAATCTCCTAAAGAGACTTAGCCATAGTTCATCTTTTGCTGTGAAGCTTCTATTGTAAGCCAAACATTTTACTTTGTATGTATTAACTCTTCACCACCTACTTACCAATGAAGCTTCTATTGTAAGCCAAACGTTTTACTTTGTATGTATTAACTCTTCACCACCTACTTACCAATGTGTTCTCTAATTAAAAAAAAAAAATAAATCAAGAACTACTGGACTAGGTGATGTCTTAGACCTGCTGAGATCAAGGTCTTTTAGTTTAATTACTGAGCATCAACTTGTAAGTGTAAATATGGTCAGTGAGGGAAGAGAGGACCCTTGTAGATCTTTGTGCACTGTTGTGTCCTCAGCATGAGAAATACAGTAGGTACTCAGGGAACATTTGTTGAATGACTAAATGAATGAATGGGGAGTCATTTCTCTCTAAAGTGACCTAACATTAAAACAGGGTTCATAAAGACAAGACTTCATTTTTAAAATAGAAAGAAGAGTTCATTTTTATAGAACAGTCAAAAATTAACTGAGGTGAGCTAAACCTCAGTTCTCTTAAAGATCTTCCAGAAGCATGAACTTCTATTATAAATAATCCTTGACAAGCAATCAAGATATGTAGTGCTCAGCCCGAGTTCTTCTGTGTCAATGTATACTACA
Organism: Arctocebus calabarensis; assembly: GCA_963573935.1. NCBI lineage: Eukaryota > Metazoa > Chordata > Mammalia > Primates > Lorisidae > Arctocebus > Arctocebus calabarensis. Next base: position 4,176 of record CAUYON010137425.1, on the reverse strand, counting down.
CTATAATCCTTGCATTGGAGGACAAAAAGCAATCAGAGAGATGTATACGGCTTTTATTCCCTATTAAATGCAGTAGACATTACTGTCTTCTTTGCAGCCCTATCTGAAGGAGGCTTCTTTTGATTGTTAAACTTTTCTGAGTCTGGATGTTGAGCATCAGTTGCACGGAGACCTGGGGAAAGATTAAAGATAGGTTGGCGGGGGTTCACACTTGAGTTTTTACAATCCCAAGTAAGCCACCAATTTTGGAAGAGAAGGGGCAAGGGAAGAAAGGTGTGCTAATTTGCTTTGTCACTTTTTCTTTTCTTATTTTTTTTTTTAAGACAGAGCCTCAAGCTGTCACCCTGGATAGAGTGCTGTGGCATCATGGCTCACAGCAACCTCCAACTCCTGGGCTCAAGCAATTCTCCTGCCTCCACCTCCCTGGGACTACAGGCTCCTGCCACAATGCCTGGCTATTTTTTGGTTGCAGCCGTCATTGTTGTTTAGCAGGCCCGGGCTGGATTCGAACCCGCCAGCTCAGGTGTACATGCCTGGTGCCTTAGCCACTTGAGCCACAGGTGCCGAGCCTGCTTTGTTACTTTTCTAGAGGTCAAAACTTTGTATACATGGTGATGGTACATTCAAAGAATTCTTACTTCATCTGGACCAGTGAGTGATAGGTCTATGCCTTCCTAACTGCTGGAGAAATACTGAAAAGTTAAAAGGGGAATGTTCTTCTCCATATCCCCAGTACCCTCACCCCAAGGGAATTTGTAGACATTCTGTTGTAGGATTAATTAAGTGCCAGGCACTATTCTAAGCACTTTAAATACACTAAGGCATTTAACCTATTAGGTAACCCCATAAGGTAGACTCTGGTTCACACATGAGGAAGCTGAATCATAAAGTCTAAGTAACTTACATAAAGTCACGAAGTGGTAGAGCTGAGATTTGACCCAAGCTCTAGGTGCGGACTCCACGTTTTTGATCCCTGTAAACAGCTTGCAGATGTCACTATATTCTCTTTGAGAAATTTGGTTAAAAAATAGTTTTCTAATTCCATCTGCACCCCTTAAGAGGGAGAGAAAATACAAAATAAAACATCATAGTAGTGCCAGAGCTAACAAGGCTTCATGAAGATTTGGGAAGACGTCACTTTGTTTGTCTCTACATTTGGGATACAGCAATAATACCTTCTTTAGCTTAGTGTGGATTGGAAACTCTGCCATGAATATGGCAATACTGAGCACTGATACCTGTTCTCATGCTGCTACCACTGCTACTTCATCCTGTGATGCGTGTGGGGCCGAAGGCACATGGGCCACCATGGTGGAGGTGTGGTGTGTATGTGTGTGTGTGAGAGAGAGAGAGAGAGAGAGAACGCTCACATGGCCCCAGAGCTCTTGCAGTTACTGCCATCTTTGCCTGACCTCCCAGACATCCTCATGGTTCATTCACTCAGCTTCATTGAGCCTTGGATCAGATTTTCTCAGGATGGACTCCACTGTCAACCCTATCTGCTAGGGTCAAATGTTTTTATCCCACACCAAATTCATATGTTGAAATCCTAACCCCCAAGGGGATGTTATGAGGAAGCTGGGCATTTGAGAAATGATTTAGGTCACGAGAGTACAGCCCTCACTACTGATATTAGTACCCTTAGGTAGGAGACACCACAGAGCTTACCCCTTCCACCATATTAGGACACAGAAAATAGGAGCCCTCTGTGAACTAGAAAGAAGACCTCACTACACATCAAATCTGCCAGCACCTTGATCATGGGGATCTTAGCCTCCAGAATTGTGGCCGATAAATCTCTGTTGTTTATCAGTCATCCAATGTATAGCATTTTGTTATAGCAGCCTGAACTAAGACACTATTTAAAATTGCAATGCTGTTTCTAGCCTCTCTGTTCCCTTTCTTGATATATTTGATGCCACAACACTAATCAGCTTTCTACATGCTATACAAATTACTTAGAGTCTGCCTGCTTGAGTCTGGAATATGAGTTAGGGCAAAATGTTTACTTATTTCTGCTATCCTCAGTGAGTTGAATATAGTCTAGGGCATCTGGTTGCTCAATAAATTCTTGAATTAATGAAAGCTGTTAATCCAGTCTCCCCTGCCAGTTACTTCTTACTTGCTTAGTGTGTTGCTCCAGCAATTACACGCTTCTGTTATAAAGGTAGAGATCAGAGTCATCAGAGACTCTGAGTAGACAGAGTCATCTGTCTACTTTCTCTGTATACAGAGGTCTATGGGAAGGGATTTGAGCATCACTTGATAGTGAAATGAACAGGACAGGTGGATGACTTATTCAAAAGGTCCAACAACTTAATGGACATGGTTTTTACTTTGTCTTAAGAAAGCCAAGAAAACATTTCTGCCTCATTTTTGATGAGCCTATGAATTCAAATCAATGGCATTTTCTGCTGCCATTTATCCCTTCACAGAAAGAGTTTTTTGCTTTGTGTTTGCCCAAATCAGCGTGCATGCCACTTTACCTTATGACAAAATGACATAGAAAAGGCAGAATGCCCAATAATTAGATGCAGATTTTTTGCTTGTCATTTTGAAAGGTTATAAATTCCCTCTTTTATAAAGTTTTCTATAGAGGATACTTTAGGACAAAATATCCCTTCTGTACATCACTATGCTGCTAATTCCAAAAAGAACAACTTTGTGATTTGAAAGAATTAGTAATAAGCTCAGCATATAATGAATCACATTTATCCATTCTGCTCTCTAGTGAGAGGAAATAAGTTTTCTCTTATTTCCTTCTAAAGCAAAAGTTTCACGACATAAATATTGACAAAATGGATTTTTTTTTTCATAAGGGATGCTTCCATCATTCTTCCCCACTGTATTTTTAGGTAGAAGTGGACTAATTCTACTGTTACCAAATAATAAACTGAAGGAGACTTAGGTACTATGAAAAACATTCAATTTTGTAAGCACAAACTCAGGCTTCTGGTTAGGGCTCCATCACTGAGCATCTGTGGGACTTTGTGTAAACCACTTAATCTCTATGAATTTTTGTTTCTTCTCCTTAAAACTGGGGTTGCATGAAGTGCACTCTGAAGTCATTCACATATTTTTGGTGATTTTCTTCTTTTATATTACAAAATATTAAGGGGGGTATAAATGTTTTTGGTTCTATGGATCACTTTTCTAATCCTGAGTCACGACTGCAGGTGCAACCATCACCCAAATAGTTTTCATTGTGCCCATCAGGTGGATTTTTGCCCCTCTCCGTGCCCCTCTGCATTTTACTTGCTGTGTATACATGTGTGCTCACCAGTTAGCCTTAATTAACAATGAGTACATGTGCTGTTTGTTTTCTCACTCTTTCTATACTTCACTTAGGAGAATGATCTCCAGTTCCATCCGAATTGTTGCAAAAGACATTAACTCATCCATTTTAAGGGATGATAGTACTTCATTGCATACCTATATTACATTTTATTTATCTACTCATCATTCACATCTAACATACTATTTTTACTAAGAGTCCTCATCCATTTGTGCTACTATAGCAAAATATTCAAGACTGTATAATTTATAAAGAACAGAATTTGTTTCTCATCATTCTGGAGGCTGGAAAGTTCTAAGATCAAAGTGCCAGCAAGGCAAAGGGCAGCTCCTTGTCACCACATCCTCCGGAGGGTGTGAGCACGGGGCCCTCACGTGGCAAGAGGGACGGAAGGACAAAGGGGCCTGAGGTTGTGTATACGCCTCCTTTATGAAGACCTGAGGTTGTGTACACGCCTCCTTTGTGAAGACCTGAGGTTGTGTACACGCCTCCTTTGTGAAGACCTGAGGTTGTGTACACGCCTCCTTTGTGAAGACCTGAGGTTGTGAATACGCCTCCTTTGTGAAGACCTGAGGTTGTGAACACGCCTCCTTTGTGAAGACCTGAGGTTGTGAATACGCCTCCTTTGTGAAGACCTGAGGTTGTGTGTACGCCTCCTTTATGAAGACCTGAGGTTGTGTACACGCCTCCTTTATGAAGACCTGAGGTTGTGAATACGCCTCCTTTGTGAAGACCTGAGGTTGTGTGTACGCCTCCTTTGTGAAGACCTGAGGTTGTGAACACGCCTCCTTTGTGAAGACCTGAGGTTGTGTACACGCCTCCTTTGTGAAGACCTGAGGTTGTGTACACGCCTCCTTTGTGAAGACCTGAGGTTGTGTACA
>CAUYON010137419.1:0-24616 GCA_963573935.1 Arctocebus calabarensis | reverse complement strand
CCCAGGAGTTGGAGGTTGCTGTGAGCTGTGATGCCACAGCACTCTATCCAGGGTGACAGCTTGAGGCTCTGTCTCAAAAAATAAATAAATAAATAAATAAATAAATAAATAAATAAATAAATAAGGAAACAGAGAAAGATGTACACCAGAATGTTGAAATTAGTGAGTGGGAAAAACAAAACAGAAAATTAAAAACAACAAAAATGTAATTATGGGATTTTTATGTCAGTGATGTAGTTTTCCAAAGGAGGAGATAGAAGGGAATCCTGTCTGCTTAAAAAATAATGGGATGTTTTATCCTCTGGAACAGGAAGATCATTTGTAGGCATGAGCAGGTCCAAGGAATCTAGAAGGAAGACATGGAAAGGTCTGCACAGGGTGGAACATGACAAATCACAGACAGATCTTTGGAAAAGATTCTTACCAGTCAAAACCATTCCATGTAGAGTGACTGAAGAATGAAATTTAATAGAGGATAGCAATAATAATAAAAGACAACCACCTATTAAGCATCACCAAGTCAGATATTGCATTAAGTACTTTATATAGATTATTATAGTCAATCTTTTTTTTTTTTTTTTTTGAGGCAGAGCCTCAAGCTGTCACCCTGGATAGAGTGCTATAGCATCACAGCTCACAGCAACCTCCAATTCCTGGGCTCAAGCGAGTCTCTTGCCTCTGCCTCCCAAGTAGCTGGGACTACAGGCGCCCGCCACAATGCCCGGCCATTTTTTTTTGGTTGCAGCTGTCATTGGTGTTTGGTGAGTCCGGGCTGGATTCGAACCCGACAGCTCAGGTGTACGTGGCTGGCGCCTTAGCCCGCTGAGCCACAGGCGCCAAGTCTATTATATTCGATCTTTACAACATCCTTGTGAAGGATTGAATATTATAACCAATTTATACACAAGAACATTAAGGCTCTTAGAAGTCAGCACTCAAGTTGTTAACCGTTTGCTTAAGAAGGACGGAAAGATCTTGAAGGGCTATTGTTGATCTTGTCTTACACCTCTTCCCTGTGGTGCTGTGGGGAGCTGAAGGCAGTGTGAGACAATGAGCATGCAGTGCTCAGGCTTACAAAAACTGAAGGAAGGAGAGCTAGGCAATTTAGAACAAAGGAGTAACATGTAAGTTGGTATGGTTACAGATTTTTGAAAACAGGTTTTTTTTTTTTGGCTTTTTTTTTTTGTTGTTGTTAGGAGAATGAGAAAAAAATTGGAAATATTTGGTTTATCAAATCTTACCTAATGAAATAAACCATAAGTGTAGATCAAGTGATGCTATTAAGTCTGAGGGGACGTGAAATGAGCACAGATTTGAAAGAATTGCATGAATGCTGGAACAAATGGCTTAGGTAGAATACAGATGTAGAAGTGACATTTACAGTGCCAGGAATATTAAATGACAAACTGTGTGAAATCCCATGAAAATGATTTTTAGAAAGGATGATGTCTTTGTTTAACATGCTATAAGCAAGAACACAGAGAGGCAGAGAACTCTATCACTTAAAGATTTAATAGTAGCAAAATAAAAAAAGGAATAGCTTCATTCAAAAGAAGAGTAACCTCCAGTCAAAAAGTATTGGTGGCAGGAGTAGGTAAAAGATTGACACCCAAGGTAGAGAAAAGACCACTCACAGCTGTTTTAAGTGACTTCAGTTGTTCAGTTCTTTTTTTTCAATTATTGAAAGGATTTTATGTACTTGTACAAAAGCTTGCATTATCAATATTGATGAAGGGAGACAATTATTGTTAAATAGCTGGTTTACAGACATTTACAGAATAAAATAATGCACACTAAAGGTCATCATGATCAAAGGTCAACAAAAGTTTCCTAGAAACCAAATTTATTATAGTTTTCAAACTGCCTAGTTATAGCCATCTGTCTTTGTATTATATTGGTTTTCCTTTGCGCCTTTTTATTTCCAGAAGAACCCTTGTCTTCTTTTGTAGAATCATTCCCACCATGCCCTTAGTTTGTGAGTCTGACCAGGCATGATCCAGGCCTTGTCACCTGGAGAATTTCATCCTCTAGGCAAGCTGGTAAGATTAGACAATTAAGTGGAGACCTGGGACTCTCTGGTATCGTTTAGAAAGTGGAGAGCCCCTTCCTCCCTGCTGAGTAGAGGAATATCAGTTTGTGATTTCTGGTACACCATATGAGAAATAAACCACAAATATAGCCAACAAAATGGAACTTCTAGGCTGAGAGATGAAGAGAAATAAAAATATAGCAATATAGTGTGCTTATCTGGAATTTTTAGGTATATAAGCTTACCTACATTTCCACTTATGCCCCATCATTATTTAGAAACTAAAAAGAATTCTGTGAATTTGGTTTCTGGAATCAGGAAGTAATATAGGTGGAAGACAAACTACAGATTCAATTAGTTTGCCAAAACATACTGGATGAGAATTCCTCGTAGCCTTGGTTGATAAGATACTAAAGTCTATAATATAGCCGATAAATGTATCTAACAGTATCTCAGTATCTATGCCATGTTATACATTCACTTGATTCTCAAAATTTTAGTTCTGTGGAGCTAGAGCTTCAGATGATTCTATAGAAAATTGCCAGCATGTTGAAATGTTTTGACTACTTTTGTGGCTTTCAATAAAGTCCTCCAAGAAGGAGACTAACCTCTACACAGGCCACCTGAGATCAAGGAGGTAGGAAATACGACATTGTGAAGAGAAGCTCTTTGAGCCGTTGGTCAGTGACACAACGTGGCTATGAGTCTGATGATCTTCAGTGTGTCAGGACTGTAAATCCTAATGCCTGTCTCAAGCGATAGTTTATGGTGGAAAACACAGTGAAGGAGAAAACCACTTTCTTCCCTCAAGTTTTTAAATTTCTGAATGAAGAAGATAAAATCTTTTCCTTCATACAGTGTAATCCATTGGGCTGCAACCCCAGATCAAGGGGGCTCCACTCGTCCCACTGTTGCCATGGCTGATACTGAAGTGATGGTACCCATGAGAGGGAGACAGTGGGGCACAAAGCCTCCTGTGAAAAGGAAGACGTTCCCAGTCAATGATCTAAATTCCAAACTTGATTACATTTTGATCTTTTAGTATCTAAAATATTTGGTTTGGGTTACTACCAAATTTCACTTCACCAATCTATACAGCCTGTTTTGAGATAGATATACTCATCATCTAACCATAAGTTTCTGGAACATAAAGAACTGCATCAAGCAAAGACCAAGAGGTGTGCCTGTCAAGCAGAAGCCCTATGCTCAGAGGGAAATGCCAAGAGTTAATTCTGAGAGAACCCTGGCTTCTTAGTGTCCTGAATGATTTAAAAGAGTTTGGGTTAGATGTACCAAAGGCTCAAATTCTTCATCACGACAGAAAGTAATTAAAGAGGCGGGAGCTTCCCTCTCTTAGCAATTATGGTCCTCCAAACCTACACAGATTCTTCTGTAAGAATGATCTGTTTACCACCCTTAATGTGCTGAAAAACAACAGCAATTTAGGAGTTAGAATTATTAAAAATCCTCTATTAGGAAAAAAAGTTAAACGCAGGTCAAATACACATGTTTAACATTGTATTAATAATGGGGATAAAGGAATTGTGAAACAATTGATTTCTGAATCTGTGCCTCAAAGTTATTTTTTAACTTTTTTGAGACAGAGCCTCAAGCTGTCACCCTGGAGAGAGTGCTGTGGCATCACAGCTCATAGCACCTCCAATTCCTAGGCTCAAGCGAGTCTCCTGCCTCTTCCTCCCAAGTAGCTGAGACTACCAGCGCCCGCCACAATGCCCGGCCATTTTTTGGTTGCAGCCGTCATTGTTGTTTGGAGGATCCGGGCTGGATTCAAACCCACCAGCTCAGGTGTACGTGGCTGACGCCTTAGCCCATTGAGCCACAGGCGCTGAGCCTTAACTTTTTAATTTTAATTATAATTTGGGTACATAATTGTATATGTTTATGTGGTACATGTGATGTTTTGACGCAGGCATGCAATGTGTGATATTTGAATCAGGGTAATCAGGTTATATATCTCAAATATTTTGTTCTCAGTAACTTCAATAATCAAATTTTAGTCTTCTCCAGAGATGAGAGGATGCCCGCATTGAGAAATACTCCAATCCTGCTATTAAAGATGACCAAAATGTAAGAGTAAATTTGATCCATTAGAATCTAAAATATTTAACATGACTGAATTTGAATTCAAAAATATCCACAAAATAATATTTTTGTTATCCTGCTATAATTTATACTTTCCAACAAGTAAAAATACACTTCTTTTAGAGATATGGAATAAACTAGTGTCAAAAATTACTCAACATTATTGAAGGAACCAGTAGAACAATAAATCTGGTCTAAATGAGAATTAGCTGAATAGGGATTATATCATCTATTAAATGCATTATAAAAAGACTGATGAAATGATCAGCCACTATGTGGCTAGTTAGACACATAGGACTAATGTCCTAAAAGGTAATGCAATTGTAATCTTTCAGTTTCTTTTATAGTGAATGGAAATAGACATTGACATGTCCTTATCTGATGGGAAATAGCAAAGATAAATATGAGAGAATTTTCCTAGATTAAGGGCTAACAAACTGCCTGGTGGTCATTTGCCCGTTTTCATAAATACAATTGTTGTGGAACACAGCCATTACCAATAATCTATACATTGTCTATGGCTGATCTGGAGTCACAAGAGCGGAACTGAGTAGTTGTGACAGAGACCATGTGGCCTGCAAAGCCTAAATTATTTCTTCAAGAAAAGGTTTTCCTCCCCTAGGTAATTAAATAACATTTAAATAAAATAACTTTTTCTTAACAGTGCTCTCATTTTAATAATAAATAATTTCTGAAGAGTATTCTTGACACCCCCGAATGATCTTTTTGTGTGTAGTGTCCTGCCTGTTTGCAAAAGTGTGGTGCAAGGGCTAACTGACACTATGTGGTTCCTTCCACACACAGTCAAGCAACAACTGAGGCCCAGATAATCAGTGTCTTTCAAGAGATTTTATTTTAAAAAAATCACATAATGTACTTTTTAAATTTTCTGCAATTTGTTCTTCTGTCTCAAGGCTAGAAAATTGAGTGAAAGAAATGCTTTCTACTAGATCTTTCTAGCAATATTGTAGATTTAGGCTTTTCTTCTCTCCTTGAGTTCTACCAGATTTTCTGTCATTCCTCTCTATGAGAGAATCACCTGGGAGGCTGCAGCCCTGGAAACTGTGCTGAGCCCGTTTCTTTAGAAGGATTCGTGGACATTAGCTTTACCTGTGGAACACAATTCTTTTTCATTAATAATATGCTTATCATTATGAGAGTGATTATTATCAAGCATGATGCTCTAGGGATGGCCTCGATTATTATATAATCAATTTGATCAATCTATATTTCAGCATAGAGGAGGATTAAGTTTCATTGGATTTATATGAATAGCCACATTATCATGAAAAATAAGGAGACTGAATAAAATTAATTTTTGCCAAATTTGAAGGACTCAGTGAAGTCACAGTAATCCAATTCATTAGTTGAAAGTATATTCTGCCAACGTGAGTCTGAAGGATACATTATAAAAGACTCCTCCTATGTCTATCAAAAACAGAATATTAGAATAACCACGACACTATCACACACAACCACAGATAAATTTCCTTCATTCGCTTATTGAGTATTTTATAAAAATTTACTAGGACCTGAGGAAATTCTTCTTCTAGATTCTGAGATAGCCATTTGATTTCATAAAAATTATTTGCTTCTGAACTATAAAGAACGCTGTGATGTCGCTTGATAGTTGTCTGAGCAATGACAGTTTCAAGTTCTGAAACTTGTGCTCTTAGTCTATTCCTTCAAATTCATTCCCCATCTTATCCTTTCTACATAGATCTAACACTGTCTTTTCTTAAAAGTCTAGATTCTGGCCTAAGTACAATACCCACAGAGAGATATGAGTGGAAATGGTGAGATGAATGCCCTTATTAGAAGGAGAGAGATGATCTGTTTCTCTTTCACATGAGGATAATCAAGAAGGCAGCCTTACATAAACCAGAAGGAGGGCCCTTGACAGATACCAGATCTGCCAGAATCTTGAGTTTGGACTTCCCAGACTCCAGAAATATAAAGATGAATGTTTCCTGTTTAAGCCACCTGATCTTGGCTATCCTGTTGTAGCAGCCCAAAGTGATGGAGGCACCATGGCACATAGAACTGCTTCCCTCACACATTCTATAAGTATCCATACAAACTCAAGGTTTTCTCATTATAATATTTTATACTCTTGAACAACCTGAGAATTTTCTTTAGAGCAAAACTACACTTTTCTCTGAAAAACAAAAACATATTTCACTACATTGCATATGCACATGTATTTGTTTATCATTATTATTTCTAGTATAGAGTCAATCACTCATGTTAGTAGTAAGTTTCACCAAACTTAACTACTACCACTGGGAGGTAGGTAATTAAAAATTTTTCATCATATTCAAGCATTATAGCAAAATCAAAAAACACATGAATACATCTAATGGCTATCTGTAAAGAAAATTTAAAAAAGGTTACTCATTAATTCCAATTAAATACTACCCAAGGTTTTAAGTGTAAATTGTGTTCAAGACAACATACTACAAAGAAAAATTATTGTTAAAATATTTTCATAATTAGGGTGTAATTTATTTGAAACTATAATTCTTTATGTTTTCAACATAACCTCTTTTTTTTTATCCTGAGACAGAGTCTCACCATGTCACCCTTAATAGAGTGCTGTGGCATATCAGCCCACAGCAACCTCAAACTTTTGGGTTCAAGTGATCCTCTTACCTCAGCCTCACAAGTAGCTGGGACTACAGGCACCCAGCTATTTTTTAGAAATAAGGTCTTGTTCTGGCTCAGGCTAGTCTTGAACCTGTGAGCTCAGGCAATCTATCCCCCTCGCCCTCCCAAATGCTGGGATTACAGGCGTGAGTTACCATGCCCTGCCAGTTTCAACACTACCTCTTATGTTAGAGTAATATTAGCTCATCTGATCAATAACTAGTATAAGAAGTTTCTGAAGTTTGGAGTAGCTAGTTATCACAAAAACACAGATTAATGCATTTTAAACTGATAAAACTAGAAAAAAAAATTGTAGCTGATCTTTTAAAATCAAATTTCAACCAGTTTGATTTGTCTAAGCATTCACTCTGATTGACTGGATATGCCTTCTTTAGAAAAATGCTGTTGAGTTACCAATTTTTGTGCAAGGAATTTTTTAAGTGGTTAGCACATTTTACATTATTAGAAGTCTTTGTAGAAAACATTATTCCTGACACATTGAAGTGAGTAATTCACATATGTAAGCTTATGTTAATCTCTCCAAATCAATCAGAACAGGGCTATTTAAATTTAAAAGATTTTGTCACCTTATTTATTAATATCCTTCAGACATGAAAAAAATTTCCTACTTACTCAAAAGGGATAATTGCTTTTCTACTTTGATCTCAGCAATGAATCAAGACAAGAAGCAGAAAACCTCAATACAGATCTCAAAAACTTACATCTTTTTCAATAGGCAAGAAATATTTTTGTAAATGATATGAGGAAACATATAAATATACAAACTCAAACCAAAGGAAATCTGACAAGCTAGTATTTTGTCTCTTATCTAAAAGGAAACAGATTTGCATCATCTAATAACTTATCAGAGTAAGAAGAAATCTCTCATCAAAGAAATACCCAGGACCTGTGGTTTCACTGCTGAGTTCCACCAAACATTAAAAAAAAGTAATATCAATCTTTTCCAGACTTTTAAAAAATTAAAGAGGATGACATATTTCCAATCTTATTTTAACATTGGTACCAAAGACAGACAGGTAAGTGAAAGAAAAGGAAATTTGGCGGCAGTATCTATAATAGACATAGATGTAAAAGTCCTTGAAAAAATACTAGAAAACCCATTTTAACAGTGCATTAAAAGGATTATTTATCTCTGGTATGTGAGAATGGTTCAACATATGTTAAACCAAGAACTATGAGTAATCATAATAAGGGAATCGAAGACAAAATAACATCATCATCTCAATAGATATAGAAAAAGAACTTGACAAAATTCAACATTCTTTCATGATGAAGACTTTTGACAGTTTATGTATTGAAAGAATGTACCTCAAAAGTCCCCAGGTAATATCATACTCAACATTGAAGTGTTGAAAGATTTTCCTCTGAAAGCAGGAATAAATAAGAAAAGTATGTTTACGCTCACCACTGCTATTCAACATAGCACTGGAAGTCTTATCCAGAGCAATTAGGCAAAAAAAGAAAAAGAAAATACATGCAAATTGAGAAGAAAAAAGATTAAATTGTCTCTCTTAGCAGACGACATTGTCTTACACACAGAAAATCTTAAAGACTTCACAAAAAAATACTATTAGAACTAATACATTTAGAGAAGTTGCAGGACAGTAAACATATAAAAATCAATGGCATTTCTATATAGTAGCAATGAACTGTCAAGATGAACCTATTTCCAATAGCCTCAAAAAGAAATACTTAGAAATAAATTTAACCAAGAATGCTAAAGATTTATATGCTGACAACTATGAAACACCAATGTAAGAAATCTAAGACACAAGTAAATGGAGAAATTCCATGTCAGTGGATTGATTAGAAGACTATATGTTGTTAAAATATCCATCCTACCCAAACTGATCTACAGAGCAATGCAATCCCTATCAAAATTCAATTGGAATTTTTCACAGAAGTAGAAAATAAACTTATAATTATTATAGAACCACAATTGATCCTGAATAGCCAGAGCAATCTTTAACAAAATGAACGAAGTTGGAACCATCACACAAAATATATTACAAAGCTATAGTAACCAAAACAGCATGGTACTGGCATAACAACAGACCCATAGACCAGCAGAAAAAAATAAAGAACCCTGAAATAAATCCAACATATTTACAGCCAATCAATTTTTGGCAAAAGTGCTAGACACACAAAAAAACATTATTTTTAATAAAAAGTGTTGGGAAACTGGAAATGCAGAAAAATGAAAGGAGAAGCTCAACTAACAAACTATGAAAATCTATTCAAAATAGAAAAAAAAAAACTGAAATATAAGACCCCATAATATGAAACTGGCAGAAGAAAACATGGAGGAAAACTTCCACAACATTGGTCTGGACAATGATTTTTTTGGACATGACCCCCAAAATGCAGGGAACAAAGGCAAAATTAGACAAATGAGATTATGTCAAGTTAAAAAGCCTCTGCACAGCAAGGGAAATGACAGAGTGAAGAGACAATCTGTAGAACAGGAGTACACACTTACAAACTATCTGGTAAGACATTACTATAAAAAACATATGAGGAACTCCTGCAACTTGATAACAAGAGCATAAATAACCCAACTTAAAAATGGAAAAGGACTCTAATATACATTTCTCAAAAGAAGACCTAGAAATGGTAAACAAGTATATAAAATATGCTCAACATCCCTAATCATTAGGGAAACATAAATTAAAACCACAATGAAATATCACTTCACACCTGTTAGAATTACTATTAGCAAAAAGATAAAAGATAAGCACTAGCAAGGATGTAGAAAAAAGGAAACTATTGCACACTATTGATGTGAATATAAATTAGTACAGCTATTATGGAAAATAGTACAAAGGTTCCTCAAAAATTGAAAAATAGAACCATCATATGATGCAAGAATCGTATTACTAGGTGTGTGTGCATGTACACGTGTGTATAGGAAATGCAATCAGTGTGTAGAAAAGATATCTGCACTTCCACATTTATTGCAGCATGATTCATAATAGCCAAGATATGAAACCAACCTAAATATCTATCAAATGAACGAATAGATAAGAGTTGTGGTTTAAATACGCAATGGAATATTATTCAGAATTAAAAATTCTTTTATTTGTGACAACATGGTGGCCATTATGTAAAATGAAATAATCCAGGCAAAGAAAGATAAATGTGGAATTCCACATCCTCACTTAGATGTGGAATGTATGAAGTGTTGAACTCAGAAGTAGAGAATAGAATAGTGGTTACCAGGCTTGGTGTTGGGTGGGACTGATTGAAGAGAAATGGTCATAAAATACAAAATTTAGCAGGAATAAATTCCATAGATTTATTATGCAACATGCTGACTATAGGTGAAAACAGTGTATTATAAGCTTCAAGTTGCTAGGATAGTGGATTTTGAGTTTTCTCATCGCAGGGACATGAAGATGCTGGAATAGTGGACATATTGATTGGTTTGAGTTTGCCTTTCCACCACATACTCATATGCCAAGGCATTGTGCTATATACCATAAAAACATATGATTTTTATTTGCCCATAAAATAAGTTTGAAATAAGATAAAAATATAAAACAAGGTACGTAGTTATTGCAGGACCAATAGGAAGGGGTTTATTGATCAGTTACAATCCTAAACTGAAACCAGAGTTGGCCAAGAAGGACAATGAAAGAGGAAGAGATTTAGGGAGAAAGAAGAGGTGAGAATCAGAAAAGATGCATTCCATTGTTCCTGTTCTCTCCAGAAGCAAACAAAGTGTGTGTGTGGGAACATTCACGTATTAAATAGTCTGTAAGTGTGCTTTATGGTGACACCATTTCACCGGCTCCCACATTGAACTCTCTGGGGCGGCCTGAAGGAAATTCATACCTTTCAAAATAACAGTTTTCAAAAAGTTGAGGTGTGGCTCTTACACAATTACAAAATAATTACAAGTTAAAATTATGTCTCATTAAGGAGGTAACAGCAAATAATAAACCCAGGTGCAATGAGAATTTGAAAAAATGAGTAATCATAGGCATTAGAAATTTTGGGATAAGATTTATCAATGCGTAAAGATTTAGATAATGTTCTACAAGCCAAACCATTAACTTTGGTTTATCGTTCTTATCTGACAAACATCTATGAATTAAGAAGCAATTTCACAGTTTCTGGGCTCTAATTGAGTAAAAAATAGCTAAGCTAAACACAGGTGAATTGTCTTCTAGAATTAAATAGTTCCCAACCTGCTTGTTAAATTCTGCCTCAGTATGACACTGACAGGATATTGCCCCCTTTTATAATATTATTAATAAGTTTCAATTAATTATTATTATCATTTAATAGATATAAGGCATTCTGCTGGTGCTGGAATCCAGGAGTGTTGTTTGAGGGAGCAACATTTGTACTAAGACATAAAGATAAAAAAGACTTATAATGGGAGAGAGTGAGGGGAAAGTGTTCAAGATACAGGGGGTGACATGTGCAATGTTCCTTTGAAGGGAAGACATTTGGCGTTTGCAAGAAACTAAGTATGATTTTAAATGGAACAAACAAAATGTGTATCTGGGTTATATTAAAGTAAATTCCAATTATAAGATACGTGTGGTTCAGATTTACCAGAAACAATATGAGGATTTTAGAAGACTGTAGTTATTTGTATAAACTATCACATACACTAATGTAACTAGACTGCATTAAAAAAGTAGATTTTTTTTTTTTTATGAAGGAAGAAAACATCAATCGAATTCTGAGTATTGGGGTGAATTGACAAACTTTGGAAGCATATTAATACTGAGCAGGAAGGAGACATTGTTATCAATGCAAACTATCATTTTAGAAGTACTAGAAGGAGGTACAAGCTTATAAAAAAAAGACAGTGGGTTTGTTATGGCTATCAACAGGAAAACGTACTGGAAAATGGAAATACAGACTGATTTAGTTTTTCAATTTCAGAATATTAAGGGATACATTTGTTTTGTTTACATACTTTGTTGTTTTTACAAATTGAGTCCAGGTTATAGGAATGTCCTCACCCAGTGTGCACCGTACCCAGTAGGTGTGAATTTACCACCCCTAGCTTGATTTTCATTGAGATTTACTTCTACACGTGCACTAAGTGTTGATCTATCAAATCCAATCTGGCACTGAATAAATGCATTTGGTTCTCCATTCCCGTGATGTTTCACTTAGGAGAATGGTCTCCAGATCCATCCAGATTGTCACCGTTTCCCTTTAGGGCTGAGTAGTACCCCCTAGTATTCATATGCCACATTTTATTAATCCATTCACGCACTAATGGGCACTTGGGTTGTTTCCACATTTTTGAGATTATGAACTGTGTTACCATAAACATTCAAGTGCATGCGTCCTTTTTATAAAATGACCTTTTCTCCTTTAGGATTTCTGAGTCAAATGGTAGGTCTATTTTAAGTTCTTTGAGTTCTCTCCGTACAAATTTCCATAGAAGTTGTACGAGTTTGCAGTCCCATGAACAGTGTATAAGAGTTCCTTTCTTTCTCCATCCATCTGTTGTTTTGTGACTAAAAACATGAATGAGTGGAGGTATATTAATGATTAACAAACTCATGAAAAAAATGCTCAATGTCTCTAATCTTTAGAAAATGCAAATCAAAACCACATGATATATCAATAAATCACCTAACTCCAGTGAGAATGGCTTAGTCACATAAGTCCCCAAACAATAGATGCTGGTATGGATATGGAAAGATAGGAACTCTTGACTTTTTTTCTTTTTAGGTTTAAAGTATCAAATTAAACCTTCTGAAAGGGGATTACAGGAAAGCTTATTTTATGATCTAGTCATATTTGAAAAATCTATTTTATACTGTAACAAGTTTCTCATTATAAAAAACTTTTCTTAGATTTACTGAGGCATGATTGACCAATAAATATTGTATATGTTTAAGGTGTTCAATGTATTATAATATACCTATGTAATGTTTCCTACAATCAAGCTGATTATAACATCTTTCTGCTCACATGGCACCATTCTGTTCATGTGTGTGTAACATGAGAACACTTAAGATCTAATGTCTGAGAAAATTTCAAGTATACAATAGGTTATCATTAACTATCTTACCAGGCTGTTTTAGCTCTGTATAACTTGTTCATTTCATAACTGAAAGTTTGTATCATTTGACCATTTTCCCACCCCTTTGTCCCTATCATTTGTGACAACATGGACTTTATGCTAAGTGAAGTAAGCAGACACAGAATGACAGATATTGCAGGATGTCATTGATATAAGAAATCTAAAAATAGTCAAACTTAGAGAAAAAGGCTTTCAGCTTCAAAGTTGAATGACAACGTGTTTCTTTTCTTGCAGAGGAATTTAAAGGTCATGCTCATTTCTGAAGTGTCTGATCATTTAGTCAGCTTTGTTAAATTGCTTTCTCTTCTTGCTCTATTCTGTTTCTAAACCTGTTGCCCTACTACTAGTTACTTTTCTCACCTCGTTCCACCTATCATTTTCTAACAGACTGACTTCTTCTCAGGACAGCATGGTGCTGCTAGCCATAATTCATTATGCATACATTTTTTTTCATTAATCTAAAAATGAAAAGCTTTTGCAATTTTCTGAATAGTTATCTAATATTGGAGTGGGAAAGAACACCAAAGTTCCTTATCATTACTTAATGAACTGTAGCCCGAGCTCAACATCCTTACAGGCTCTAGGAAATCAGTAACAAAACAAAGCAGAAACAAGTCTACAGCAGGGCAGCATGTATAAAGGTCCTGTGGCAGAAAGGAATATTACATGGCATGGTAGATCTTATAGGTGATATAAAAAAATGTAGTGTTTAGTTCAAGAGTAATACTAATGATTAAGGAATTTTAATTTGTTGATGTAGGAGTGCTAAAAAGGAACAGGAGGATTTGTGAAGATCATTTACGAGGTTGTGCTGATAAAGCAGGTGACAGTTCAATTAGGTAGCTTGAATTAGGTTCACAGAGTTATCGATTTAAATAAATCGATTTAAGAGGGATTTATTGGTAATAAATCAGTGGTTTTTGTGATGGATTGAATATAGGATATGTGAAGGTTGTGTCAAATTACTTTTCACCTTGTGTAATAACATGTGCAGTATTTTAAAACAAGAGTTATTCACTCTTACTAAATAATATCATTTAAAATCTCCAAGTAAGATTTCTCCCCTGATAGTCTTTAAATAGTTTTTTAAAAACAGATCAAACACAATCTATTATTTTCTAACCCCAAAATATGAATTGAAGTGTCTCATTTTAAGAATTATTATGCAACATTCCTTCAAAATAGAGCCTATGTATTCATGAGAAAATACTCATAAACTAATCTAGTACATCAGATCTACATGTATGAGGAAACTGAAATATTAACAAATTTGATGGCAAACAGAGATTTAGCACTATTATAATTTTAATAATAATGAATTACTTTTCTTTCTTACCTTTTGGTATTTTAGAATATTGGGGGAAATCTTAATTTCAAGATGCTTAACAGTAGTAACAACACATTTGTTAATATAACTCAAATCTCTTCACATTTGCTATGTTAATGTAGCTGTATAATATCTATGATCTAGATTTTTGAAAAACAAATGAGTATACCTCTTAAGCAACTCCTACACTGGATTATCTCCTCATAAAGTGTTTAACACTAATGAATGCATTAATGTTATATGTCAAATTAACTGTTTCTGCATATGGACCTTAGCTTACAATTTATCAAGCCTATAATGGCCTATGATTCTACCAGCAGCCTTTAACAAACGTAAGTTTAAAAACATAAGTTCAAAGCGGAATTTGAACAGAATTTACTTATGGAATTTACTTAGTGAACTACTAATTTCTGGCCTGGAATCTAAAGCTCAGCTCATTGGGTGGTCAACTTTGATAACAAAGTTAAAAGAGAAATTCTTTAAGAACATATACATTTACAGCAAAAGTAATTTTCTATAAGTGTGTCTGAATATTGCTACCACAAAAAGGCAAGATTCATATTAAAGAGAAAGGAACTATTTTCTGCATCCATAAATGTTTTATAAAACCACCATACCATGAGAAAGATGAATTCAGATATAATCTTATCTTATGACCAGTTTCTAAGGGAAAATGTCTAACATTTCACTTTATCCATTGGATAAGAAAACCCTGTGTATAGAGACCAAGGCAACATTTACCTCTACTTTTTTCTCTTCCAGTTGTAATTCCTTCCTTATTTTCCAATGCTACTGGTTTGGAATAGCAAAACTCTATTCAATTTCAGGGCTGCTATCTTGGACCGAGCTATGTCTTTGAAAACTATTTATGGCATGAATTCTCTGAGATACGGTCGTGAGGGGTACATTTGAGACCAGTGAGAAGTATTCGGGATATATTTACTGGCTCGGCCAGCCCTACTTGTGAGTTATGTAATACATTTTTTAGGTGATTAGCAAGATTTAAGAGTGCAGCTGAGAGTGTTTATAGTAAGCATTGAACCTAAAATGTAGCATCTTAGATATTTTTTAACCTGCTTGTAATTAAAAAATCACACTAAAATCTGCTGTTCACTGGAATAATGGAATTTAAACTCTAAGAACTCCTAATTACTTTATAGCTATAATTACAAGTGTTTGCTATTAAACATATTTTACATAATTGCTTCTTTTTAGAACCAGAAACATCAGAAAATACAAAATATTATTTTACAGTTTTCCCAGTGACATTTTTCCTGCCCTTTGCCCTAATAGTACATTACTTGTTAGATTTGGCTTAGTACTGTGTTAATTCAATATAAATTTCCTCTGTGTATTATATTTCTCACATGTTCAAAAGAGGAAAAATATCCTTTTTAGCCAACCAGGTTTCTTTTTAATTTTTCCTCTCATTCCATCTCATGTCAAAATTAGTAAGAGGATGCTTGATATTGTATTTCCAGTGTCATCCCCTTGACTCATATCAAGTTTTGATTATTGTGTGATTAGGTGACTAACGTTGCTATATTTATCCTGCTTGTTCTCTAATTTCTCTAGACACATTTCCTCAAGTGAAAAAAATTGATGTGCATTTTAATATCTTTGCAGAATTTAAAAATATTTTCCCTTGAAAAAATGTTTAGTAAAAGGTTTATCTTTTTCCACATTTGAATATTTTAAACATAATTTAACATGCAGTTAAAAAAAATCAGAAATGTATGGTAGTTTTACAAGGGTTATGAAATAACTGTATAACACATACAGGAAACACTAATATGTATAATATTATCAAAAGCAAAGGGTGGTAAGGAGTCCATTCCCATGCCGAACTTCATGAGATGCCCATTATGTTCACCATGAATGGACTGTATACAATATGTTCCTTTTACCTGCAAAGTTTCATTTATTCTATGAGAGGTATGTACTTCAAGTAAATTTTGATATGAAATAGACAATAATTAATTAAATCATGGTCATAAAGAAGTATGCAGCCCTCTGCATGAACATCCACTCCTGCCCTGACAGACTGCTGACTGCAGAGTCCACTACCCACAATGTCCCTTTTCAGCAATGACACAGTCAGAGCGGTCAGCGACCCTGTTTCCCAAAAATTGGGCTCTGCAAACCAGAGGGAAAATATTAAATTAGGTAGTTAGTTAGATATGAGCAGAGAAAGTGGTGGATAGAGCTGAGCAATTTTGTCAATTTTGCATGTCTTAGGGCAGGAGGGTCTGGATTGCCACACTAAATAGTCACACTAAGTTAACATAGGAATGGGGCTAATCAAAACCTTACAAGTGAATTCCCTTGAGATAAAAACCAATCAATGTCCCTAAGATTTCCTAACATGGACAAATATGGTCATATGTCAGACTGTTCCCTTCGTATTCCTTTTCTAATATCCTTCCTGGACCTGAAGAGTGGCCCATTTAAATAAATTAAAAAGGGGGAAATGTGGGAATAGGTAGGCTGAGACCCCATGGACCACTCAAAAGCCAGGTAAAGCCTGCAGGTGGGCCATCGCTGTGCTCCTAACTGAGAAGAAAGGAGTCTGAAGGTGCCCAGTAAGGGGGATGTCTCTGTGACTGTCCCTGTGTGGGGAAATCAGCAGTGCAGGCAGCTGACACCAGCACCTCGTAGCTGAGATGTCTCTGAGGAGACGAGACTTGCTCTCCCCACTCTCTCTCCTGCTTGCACTGTTATCTGGCCTCTTCCCACGTGCCATCACCCAATGTCCTTGCCTACCCTTCACTCAACCTTACTGGGGGCTATAATCTGCCCCTCTCATTCTTAACATTGAGTGTTGACTACTGACTTCTGTGCATACTTATATGTGTACTCTGTAATGTACCCACTAAAAAGACACCAGGAAACAGGACAGGAGCTGCATTGTTCTCACACTACTGCTCTCCCCACGCTCATGGAACAGTGTCTACCCTCACAGGCTTCTAGTTTTATGCACTAATTTTAGTGTAAGTTTCATCCTTTCCTCAGCCATTTATCTTGCTGGCACTGTCCACTAGATGACCAACAAAGGATAACGCCCATAGACCTTAATAAATACCCAGATCCGCAGGCTTTATTTCTCTCTCTCCCTCTCTCCTTCCCTACCTCAGTTGAGCTCCCTGCTATCCAGACTTACCATCACACACCTAGCCTCGCTGAGATCTGTGCTTCATACATTTTTTCTGTTTTATGCATTTCCTCATTGAGTCTCACCTGGCCATCCCACTCTACCTGACTCTTCCCTGTCAGGGCTCTTCTATAAAGTTGTGATCTTGGCTAAGGCTACTCTTGAGAGAAAGAGACCTCAAAACCAAATTTAGAAGAAAAATATGATAAAGTAAACTGCAACAATTTACAAACTCCAACTAAATAAGAATACAGTTATTTCCTACGGATTGTTGAGTTTTATAAAAATTGCAATGAACTGTTTTTGGGTCAGTTCTTTAGAAACAGACTCTTAAATGAAGATTGGCTTCCAGGAAATTTATTGGGTGGTGCTGTCAGCTTCAGGACTTATGATGGGGCACATGGAAGAGGTAGGATCAGACTCACGAGTTACAATGCACTGAGGGGCCTTGGCAGCTAGGATGTCCCTTAGAGCTGTGACATTAAACAAGCAGTCCAGGATTCTATCCCAATTTATGTATCAGGAACTGGGGAGGAGGTTCACCCTGGGGTGAAGCAGCTCCCTCTGTATGATAGATTTTAATAGGATTTGAATGTGTTTCCCAAAGTTCATATGCTGGAAACTTAGTCCTCAAGGCAACAGTGTTGAGACATGAGACAACTGAGAGGAGATTAGGTTATGAGAGATCTGCCCTCATGAATGGATTAATGCTGTAATAGAGGGAGTGGGTTCCTGAATAAAAAGATGAGTTTGACCCCCACCCTCTCATGCATGCACACACACTCTCTTGCCCATCCACCTGTGTGTGGAATGACATATACAAAAGTCCTCGCTAGATTCTGGTACCTTGATAGTGAAACTACCACCCTCCAGAACAGTGAGAAATCAATTTATTTTCTTCATAAATTACACAATCTGCCACAAAATGGCAACACAGAATGGATTCAGGGTTGCACAGGAGGGATTTATCTATGACTGGGCAGCAGGTGACACTCCAGCAACAGAGGGAAGGGAAGATTTATCTAAAATGGGTGGGGGGATGTAGGCAGTGTGCCTTGGAATTTACTACCCCCCATAACCCAACATGTCCTGGTGGTGTCCAAGGCTGTGACATACCCTTCTAATTATAAAAAGCTAATGACCTTACTCAAACCAACAATGTTTAAATGTGAGGCTCATTGAATGATGTTTTGAATAATACAATGATACAATAGAAGAAACTATTTAAATTTTCCCAAGGAGATGAATATTAAAGTAAATTATATTATCCATAAAATACAAGATTCATGTTTAAATACAGTGAAAACTTCTCCAAAAACCAAGAAATTTTTTAAAAACATGAAATATGCCAAAGTGTTAACAACAATAATAATTCCTTGATTTAGATTTGTTTCTGGGTGAAGGTGTTTTATACTTTTCTCTGTATTTCAATTTTTTAATCAATAAACATGTTTTATTTTGATAAAGAGGCAATTGTTGAAATTAGAGAAATAACTTAGAATGTAAGAAAGCTCAAAAGAGACAGTCAGGAATTATGACATTATTCAGTGGTGAATTTGAGTGCAGTTAGGGACAGCCTTGGTCTAAACCAGTGGTTCTCAACCTGTTGGTCACCACCCCTTTGTAACAATGAAATACATCATGGCATTAGGAAGGTGGAGAACCACTGATAAACTCTTTTGGGTGCTTTTTCAAGATTTGCATTTCTTTTCAGTGATTTATCTTGTACCAGGGCATTCTGTTGTTATTTTTAAAGTAGCTGTTTTGACCCACAGGTTCCGAATTATTTCTCCTGAATCAACACCGTACTGTCTTGAATGGTCCTAAACTACTATATATGTAATTTCTTTCTTTTTTAAAAATTAAATCATAGCTGTGTACTTTAATGCAATCATGGGGTACGATGTGCTGGTCTTATATACAATATGAAGTATTTTCATCAAACTGGTTAACATAGCCTTCAAGGCACCCTCTTGGTTATTGTGTTAAGACATTTTATTCTACATTTAGTAAATATGTACTTGTAAGATGCACTGTAGGTGTGGTCCCACCAATTACCCTACCTCCACCTATCCTCCACCATTCCCTCCCCTCCCTCTCCCATTTCCCCATATTCTTGGGCTATAATTGGTTTCATAGTAGGGCTGAGTACATTGAATATGTTTTCTTCCAGTCTTGAGATACTTTGCTAAGAAAAATATGTTCTAGCTCCATCCATGTAAACATAAAAGAGGTAAAGTCTCCATCTTTCTTGAAGGCTACATAATATTCCATGGTGTACATACACCACAATTTATTAATCCATTCATGGGTCGATGGGCACTTGGGCTTCTTCCATGACTTAGCAATTATGAATTGGGCTGCAATAAACATTCTGGTGCAAATATCTTGTTATAATGTGATTTTTGGTCTTCTGGATATACACCTAGTAGAGGAATTGTAGGATTGAATGGCAGGTCTATTTTTAGATCTCTAAGTGTTCTCCAAACATCTTTCCAAAAGGAGCATATTAGTTTGCATTCCCACCAGCAGTGTAGAAGTGTTCCCTTTCCTCCATATCCCTGCCAGTATCTCTGGTTTTGGGATTTTGTGATGTTGGCTAATCTTATTGGAGTTAGATGATATCTCAAAGTAGTTTTGATTTGCATTTCTCTGATCGTTAAGGATGATGAGCATTTCTTCATGTATCTGTAGGCTGTGCGCCTGTCGTCTTTAGAGAAGTTTCTCTTCAAGTCCTTTTCCCACCCTGAGATGGGATCACTTACCCTTATATTGCTTTTTGAATGATAAAATAATCTATTAATTGGCTCAAAATCTAGGGTGCTTTAGTTTTAATAAAAGCATTCAAATAATAATGTACTCAGGACATTGGCAAATTGTACTTACTCTTCTTAGTCAAAGTGAAGGTCAAAACAATACTCTAGGATCTCCAGGTATCCAGAGAGAGCAGAGGGACTTCGGGTTTTGGGGCAGTCTTCCTATTTCTACAGCTAGGATTTAGACACAGCTCTAATTCCTGGGACACGAGGAAATCATACCCACTCAGTATTCTCCCTGTGGCCTTATTAGGTGGCTCTATGTGCCACGAGATGGTGACAGACACACCTCTCCATCTCTCACAGTGATGACAACTACCACTGATGATGCAAACTGCAAAGATTTAGACTGTGCATGATTCCTCCAAGCAAATTGCATTCAGGTCAGGTGAGGTTCTGATGGCTATAATCTCAAATGATGAAATTCTGTAAATTCCACCAAGAATTTAGACAGACTATACAAAATCCCAGAGTTTAGAGGCAAAAACTTATGGTATAGGTACTTCAAATATATTATTTTCATTTTTTATTCTAACTTCATGAATTAAGTTGGTGTCCCCATTATGTAGAGAAGGAAGTTAAGGCTGAGAGTAGAACGTATCTGCCCCAAAGTCATACAGTTGATAAATGGTACACCAAGATTAGAAACTAGGTTTGTCTGACTCCAACACCTGCATGGCTTCTTCTGGAACATGTTACCTTCCAAAGCATCGGGCTTTAGTAAAGAAGGTATTTGGGCTCAGAAACTGATATCCCAAAATATGATACCTATGTTGCTGAGCTGGTGAAGAAGCCTCCGAGTCTCCCACCTTTCTGTTCATTTCTTGCCTCCCACATCTTTCAATGGTCAATGTCTCCCAAAGCCCAGGGTGAAGGTGTTCTCTGAAATTCTTCTGTCAGCCAAAAGTCCGGACTCACAGAAAAAAGAAATTATCTTTTCTTCCTTCCCTAAGTTTTCATTTACTGAATTCACATTGCGGGAAGAGAGGCTGTTAACACACCAAGGTAGACGTTTGTCACAAACCGTTGTCCAGTCTGCAAGCCCAACAGATTTTGCCCTCTACCATTTTATGTTCCTCAAGCCTATTGAGATTGAGTCCCCTGCTAATCATTTACTGCCTTCCTAAAACCATCCACATATCCCATCTCCCTTTCCTCTAAGAAGAGGATGTACAAGATTTGTGCCTCAAAGGGTAGTGGGGTAACTACTATGTGATTATTTCCCCCTGTGTGCTTCAATAAATTTATATGCTTTTTCTCCTACCAGTTTGCCTCTGTCAGTTGATTTTCAGCAAACCTTCAAAGTATGAAGGGTCAGCCGGGCCTGGTGGCTCACACCTGTAGTCCCAACACTGTGGGAGGCCAAGGCAGGTGGATTTCCTGAGCTCAGAGGTTCGAGATCAGCATGAGGGTTGGAGTAAGCCAGAGTAAAACCCCATCTCTACCTAAAAAAAAAAAAAAAAAAGAGGGTGTCATGGTGGGCACCTGTAATCCCAGCTACTTGGGAGGCAAAGGACAAGAGAATCACAAAAGGAAGAAAGGGGAAAAAAAGAAAAAGAAAATTTAAAAAAAATTAAAAATTAAAATTAAAAGAAATCGAAGTACAAAGGGAAAGTTTTCTCTTTGCCCCCTGCAAAGGTTAATGAACTTACCTTTTTATTCCCTAAGCATTTCTTTCAGAATGACCAAATTTAATTTCAGTTGTGTGTGTGGTTACTAAGGGGAAAGATTCTGCTTATCCCAATTATATTAGGCTGAGTTGATTCTAGAAACTGATGTCATCCTATAAGCCCTTTATCCTCTAGAGGGCTAGTATATAAAATCCCAAATATCAGGCATTGTCTTGATAAGTAAAACATCAATAACTTCCAATGTAATAAATCATGAATTCAAGTAACCAAAAGTATTTGCTAAAAAATAATTTAGAAGCAGACAAAAGGTCACTTTAATCTGGAAAAAAAACAAACAAACATGCATTTCAGAGGTTGGTCCATGAAAAACCTGCACATTTTTTAGTTTCCTGCAACCTAGGTCATTGATCTTGTTTGTGCAAATGGAGTTTGAACACCAGAAACAATTCGAGTCAGATCTGAAAGACCTAGGTTGGAACCCAGAGCCCTTATTTCTTTGCATGTTAAAATGGACAAAGAACATTGGCTCTTTTAGTTAATGCTGCCACAAAGAGTTTGCAGAAGATTACAGACGTTCACTGTAAATTCCTTATGCAAGCTATCCATTTGCAAATAGACTCACAGAGCTTATTCACAGACAATTCTGAGTGCCTGACCATGCCTGGTGTGTGCCTGAAGAAGTTTAGTTGTGTATGACCACCTGGTAGGTAAAGGAAGAGGGCAGGCATATAGGAGAACGGACAACTGCAAACACATTTGGCCTAGACTATATAATCCTCAGATAATAGCTATTATTCTAACTCTTAATATTACACTAAATCTTTAGTGAGACAAACTGATATAATCATAATAGCTATGTTATATGTATATGTAAGATGGGGGCAAAGTGCAACAGGAGTTTGAATCAAACATTTTAACAAGACTTTCAAAACAGAATTTAAAAATAAATTGTGATTGGCACATAGTTATACAAATATGTGGGATGTAGCAAATGTTTCAATTTGTGTATACATTATGTAATGATCAACTCAGGGTAATTAGCATATCTATCACCTAAAACATTTATCATTTCTTTGTGATCAGGACATTCAAAAAACTTCTCTTGTAACTATTTTTTTAATGTGGTTTAGCTAAAACTTTTATCTAAGGAATTCAGCTAAGAAAGGACCTCAGTCATACTCTCCAAGATCTTGCCAGAATAATTTGTCTGATTTTAACTAAAAGATAATTAAAGAAAAGTGGAAAAAAATGACATGGGACAACTTTTCTTAAGTGAAAATTAAATCCAATTTCCATCCTGCACAAAATCCATGCTACGTTTGCAATATTCTTTGTCTATGGTAGGTTTATATAAAAAGTAAACAAGATATTTTATAATCCTATTTAGCGATGTGCTTACATAATTAGAGACTTTTATGAATCATCTTCATTATGCATTTAAAAAGTTCATAAAAATTATGAGTCCAATGTATTTGCCCCCTTTTGTTGTTGTAAACCTTTAACTGTAATGGTAGTGAGAACAAAGAAAGTAAAATGTGCCTATTCTGGAGGCTTCACACCAACCTCTGCTTCAATTTTGCCTGAATTAACAGAAATGAATTTGCAGCGTTTTATTTCTTGGTGTAATGGAGCTCAAGTATTTTATAAAGCGTAACCATACAGCAAATTCTGAGCTCATTTTAGAATAATTAGCACATTGATGTTACTTGTGTAGTTAAAAGGAAATGTTAGAATTTTCCCATTGTAAGCATTTTTTGAAGGCTTACTCTGTTCTCTAAAGTGAGCAATCTTTCACTCTGAAGAGAGCTGGAAGCTCCATCTTCCCAGTATTTCATCTTCTTCCTCTTATACCTCAATTAAAGTACTAGTGCTTATTCAGACAAGTCTTAATTACAGGCCCAGAGCAAGTGAAAGAGCCTCTGTAGATTAAGCTGGTAATTCTTTAAAATGATGTATTTACCTCCAGTTACTCCTGTTCAGTCCTTTGAATAATTAAGGCTCAACTAAGGGAGCCCCAAAATCCGTACCTTAAAATGTCTTCATTTAGCACTCTCACCAAAATTTGACATTCTCACATCTCTTTCCCCAACTCCTTTCATGAAAGGAAAGCCTTTGGGAGAAGGAAGTAACTGACATTTCCTACTCCGTGGAGGTCTAATACACGTCTCTTTCTTTCAGTGTTTACATCATTCTGTGAGGTCAAGATAGTCATTACTGTCTTGCAAATGAGGGAAGCCAGCCTTAGGAATGTTAAGGAAACTTCCCAAGGTCACACAACCCACCCAGGACAATAGGAAGGTTTCATTCAAAGTGGTCAAAGTCTGAACTTGGTTCCTTTCTGCAATCTGTCCCAGCCCAAGGTGACTGACAACGTAAAGTAACAGAGGTGATTTGGAAGTGCTCAAAAAGATCTTAACACAAAATTTACTCATTTTTATTTAATTTACTAAAATTATACATTGTGAAGAAATGTCTTATAAAAGCTAAGTCTAGGAAATATTAATCTGAGGTGATGGAGGACTTTTTTCTTTTGTCTAGGAAATGGAGGGATGGTTGAGGGGAACTTGGAACAGCCGCAGGAGCTGCTCTTGAAATTTGTACTATGAATTATTTGGATGCATAAGACACAGCTTCCCAGATAGTATTTTGGTGTGTAAAACCTAAACAAAATAAAAAGTGAATAAGAAATTATATGATTATTTTTTTTAATAATTTTATTGAATCATAATTATGTACATTGGTGCAATCACAGGGCACGATTCATATACATTCAGAAATATTTTGATCATACTGTTACAGATATCCTTCATGGCATTTCCTTGATCACTATATAA